>JAGTTH010006104.1:0-37712 GCA_022606485.1 Agraylea sexmaculata | reverse complement strand
AACCGGTGTTGGTGTGACGATCAAAGAAACATTGTTCACAGCATCTGATTCCTCCAGTTGTACGATGTTTTTGATCTCCGTCTCTTTGATCTTCTCTTGCTCTTGCTTTTTATTAGCAAGCTTCTCTTTCTCGCCCTTCTGCATTGTTTGTTTCTTTTTATCCGTATCCACATCCTTGAGAACTTCTTCTTTGGTCGGTTCCGTTTCTGGGGTTGTTGTTTTTGCTTCTGTAGTTGTTGGTGGGATTGTTTCTGGAGTTGTGGTCGGTGGATCTCTGGCCTTGACAAAGCTCTCACCTTCATCGATCACTGAGTTGTCTGGCACTTTTTGCGGCAACAACTCTTCCGTTGAGATTTCCTCCAGATCCGTAGTGGGTTCTGTGGGTATTTTGATATTCTCCGTTTGATAAACTTCATTTTGTGGTCGGGGTATTGTGGTGAATGTTTCTTGCTGTTCTAAAATGTTCGGTGGTTGAGGTTTGTACATGGGTAAATTGGGGTTTGGTCTCCTATTGGGGTTTTGCATGGGCGGCGGTCTTGGCCTTGGTCTTTGCCACGGAGGGATGTTCTGCGGCCGTCCGTTAATGAATCCCGGTCTGTAGTTTTGGTTTAAGGGTACAATTTGTTCTGGTAAAGGTACCCCGTTGAGGAAGGGTCTAGGGGGAGGTGTTTGTTCTTGGGAGGGTGGTCTGTCGAAAGGATACGGGGGAGGTATTTTGGTGGATGGTTGTGGTGGGATTGGAGGGACTAATTGTCCTGGACCTGCCGGGCCTGGAGTATCGAAATCAGGTGGCAGGGGTGGAACATCTGAGATCCTCGGAGGACCTCTATTATTAATCCTGGTATTGGAAGGGCGACTGGGTCTTCCGTTTGCCGGTTGGGTATTTGCCTGGACATTGACGTTACCGTTCAACAGCTTGACGATTCCAGTGATGATGTCCTGGATATCTGGGTTGCTTTGCCTTCCGGTGGGCACGTCATACCTCAGGGATCCTGTAGCAGTATTCTTCGTCTCCGGAGCATCCTGCTTCTGGTATCGGGGTCCTTCCGGAGACAACGAGCGACTCCTTGGGACCCCTCTGACTTCCCCCGACTTGGAAGTCATCGTCGGCTGAATCTGATTGTAATACCTCGACTTCCTCTGCACTTCCACATCATTCGAATCCAACAAATCATCATAGTTCCTCGACAAGCTATCCTCCATCCTGGAAGTTCTCGCATTTTCACTATGAAGTATGGGATTGGCTGATCTTCTGACTACTTCATGCTCTTCCTGATTGGTCGTCGATAAACTCGATAGTTCGATTGTCTTTTCACTAGTTTTAAACACTCTACTCGGTTCTATTTGTTGTTTGTCTGTTGCAGAATTTGGTGACATTTGCGATATGGAGTACTCTTCTGCTTGCACTGCAAAAAATAAAATAAAAAATATTACAAATCAAACAGAGCAAGAAAGGTTCAAGGCCGAATAAGTGGTGAAAACGAAAGCAACCATTCAACCGAATATAATATAACCATTGGACCAATGAAAATTATTGAATAATCTTACAAAAAGTCGAAAATATAGAGAAAAAAACGGCCGTATTCAATATAATAGTGTGTGCGTGCGGTGCATATGCGTATACATCAATATTATCAAGCTCTAGTCGCCCAGCTCTATTAGTATACGCACACTCACTAACAGACGGCCTTTTCACAGCTGTTTACGGGAACTGTACTATATAAATTATATTTTATATTCTTCTTCTACAAATTTTAAAACACATTTGTTTTTATATGTTTGTAGAGCAAATTTTAAACTTCAGACAGTTGCTGAGAAAGTCTAAAGTCTGCTCTACAAATATAAAGAAACAAATGTGCTTAAAAGCAAATAAATTCAAACTATGTTTCTTGTATTTGTAGAGAAAATGTCAAACTTAAAAATTATATTATGATATCGCTAATCACAGCTGTTTACGATAATATGCGATTGTAAATTTGCTCATCTCTCAATTTTGAATGTACTATTCGATATCAAATGGGGTGAATAGAGACAGATTGGCTACAAATATAAAAATCAAATGTGTTTGAAATCACATTGAAAGAAGAAGAAGACGATTACATAATATATATTATATATAATATAGTAAACGTAAATAGCTGTGATTGGTAATATAATTATTTAATTTTTAAATTGGACATTTAATCTACAAACATAAAAAATAAAGATTAAATTTATACTGAAATATCTTTTTACTTTATTTGTAGACAAAATATAAACTGATTTTAAACACATATTTGTAGAGCACACTTTATACTTGTCCATCAATTGTGTATTTTTTTTAATTTGTAGATTATACAGGTACCGCAAACAGCTGTGATTGGTGTTATTATAATATTTTTTAAGTTGCAAATTTGCCCAACAACCAAAAGTGTGAATTTAATATTTATAAAATTTGACATTCGTTCTACAAAAATAAATATTTCGCCCACGTACGTTGGAGAAAGTTATAGTTAAATCCGCATTCAAATGACGCATGCGCAATATTGCGTAATAATATATTCATTCAGGATGTGGAGGAAAAAAAAACCACTATTACTTCACAACATTTATACAAAATCTTGTCACAGATGCGTCAGTGGTTTATTTTACAAGATTATAAATTTAATAACTAAACAGCCTTGACGGTGGAAAATGGCGAAGTTGTCACCGCGCAGAGACAATGTAGTGAAAGTTTCCTTGTACAATATGGCAACACTGCCATTGTCTGTGTTCATTATGCATGTATGCATGCGGGACAGATCGATGGATATCTTTATATTAATATTAAATAGGATTCAATCCTTAACCCGGTGTTCGTTCTCAATGGTCACCCATGCAACAGTTTACCACGTCGATAATTAACTCTACTCTCTCTTTAATTGCACGAGATTCACACACGCAGAACAATATATGTATGTACTATTTATGCATTCGCATCCAGGTCGATTATATTTTAAATATCGAACATGTTTTTGTATGAACTTCAAATATTGTGAGCGATATTACAACAATATTATTTTTTTATAAATATATCATCCGATATATTGGCAAGCCATATATCTGGATGTATAAATATCAAGATGGCGGACCAAGTAGACGAGTCTAACCGATATATTATCAGACCTTACAGCTGGATGTATAAGTATAAAGATGTCGGACTAAGTGTATGACATATTATAGCAAGCCATACAATTGAACGCACAAATATAAAGATGGTGGACTAAGTAGATGAGTCTTACCGATATGTTAGCAGGCCTTACAACTGAATGTATGAATACCAAGATGGCGGATCAAGTAGATGAGTCTTACCGATATGTTAGCACGTCTTACAACTGAATGTATGAATATGAAGATGTCGGATTAAGTGTACGAGTCTGACAGAAACTACCGATATATTAGCAGGTCATACAACTGAATGTATAAATATCAAGATGGCGGACCAAGTAGAAGAGTCTTACCGATATGTGAGGCTTTACAGCTGGATGTATAAATATAAAGATTTCGGACTAAGTGGACGACATATTTTAGCAAGCCATACAATTGAACGCACAAATATAAAGATGGTGGACTAATTAGATGAGTCTTACCAATATGTTAGCAGGCCTTACAACTGAATATATGAATATCAAGATGGCGGATCAAGTAGATGAGTCTTACCGATATGTTAGCAGGTCTTACAACTGAATGTATGAATATGAAGATGTCGGATTAAGTGTACGAGTCTGACAGAAACTACCGATATATTAGCGAGCCATATAACTGAATGTATGAATATCAAGATGGTGGACCAAGTAGATGAGTCTTACCGATATGTTAGCAGGTCTTACAACTGAATGTATGAATATCAAGATGTCGGATTAAGTGTACGAGTCTGACAGAAACTACCGATATATTAGCGAGCCATATAACTGAATGTATGAATATCAAGATGGCGGATCAAGTAGATGAGTCATACCGATATGTTAGCAGGTCTTACAACTGAATGTATGAATATGAAGATGTCGGATTAAGTGTACGAGTCTGACAGAAACTACCGATATATTAGCGAGCCATATAACTGAATGTATGAATATCAAGATGGTGGACCAAGTAGATGAGTCTTACCGATATGTTAGCAGGTCTTACAACTGAATGTATGAATATCAAGATGTCGGATTAAGTGTACGAGTCTGACAGAAACTACCGATATATTAGCGAGCCATATAACTGAATGTATGAATATCAAGATGGTGGACCAAGTAGATGAGTCTTACCGATATGTTAGCAGGTCTTACAACTGAATGTATGAATATCAAGATGTCGGATTAAGTGTACGAGTCTGACAGAAACTACCGATATATTAGCAGGCCATTTAACTGAATGTATGAATATCAAGATGGCGGATCAAGTAGATGAGTCATACCGATATGTTAGCAGGTCTTACAACTGAATGTATGAATATCAAGATGTCGGATTAAGTGTACGAGTCTGACAGAAACTACCGATATATTAGAGAGCCATATAACTGAATGTATGAATATCAAGATGGTGGACCAAGTAGAAGAGTCTTACCGATATGTTAGCAGGCTTTACAACTGGATGTATAAATATAAAGATGTCGGACGACATATTTTAGCAAGCCATACAATTGAACGTACAAATATCAAGATGGTGGACTAATTAGGCGAGTCTAAGTCAAGCCATATAACTGAATGTATGAATATCAAGATGGTGGACCAAGTTGACTGATTGTTCAAGCGCGCTAAATGTTCAATTCGTGTGAATTCTCAATAGAAGTGTACATTTATCTTCATTACTGTGTTTACCTCTGTCAAACTCATCCGCTTGGTTCGCCATCTTGATATTTATACATGCATAACTGATGATGATGATGATGACATTCATAAAAATAATTATACAGCTTGAAACTCATTGGCCGCTGGATAGGATACAAAATTGCAACACTAATTATGAATTCGCTATCAGAGTGTTGAAGCCATGGCCCGCCGAAATGTTTATAGCAATAACCGGATTATAAGCATATGTGCTGTATGAAATGGGGTGAATAGAGACAACGATATATGCGGGTAATTTATTATTTATTATACAACTCGACACTCATTGGATAAAATAAAAGTGTTGGGGCCACGGCCAGTCGAAAAGTTTACAGCGATAATTGCTGACATTTTGTATTGAATGATTTCATTGGAAAGAGATGTAATATACTTTCACAAAATAACAATTTCTCTGAATGGAAGAAATCGTACAATAATTGCAAATAAATTAAAATAACCGTTGAGAATCTCAAGGACTTGTTTCTGGAACACATTTACAATTACATATTATTTCTATACATTCATAATAATAATTCAAATCGAAGACCGCAACGCTCTGTTAAATAAATAACTGCGCCTCAACTACGGTAAATCCGAAACAGACGTACAATTTATTATAAATCATATGATTTTAGGCATTATACATACATACATATCAGATGCAACTTTTTGTGGGTCACGTATAAAATATTTTCATACATTCATTGAATACTCATGGATACAGTCGTCGACAATAATAAATAAATGTAAAACAATCCGTATTAAATAAATAATAAATAGATTCGAGAGCTTTTCGACTGTACTGTAGCGCCATATGGACAGCGCAGATATGTATTCATGCACTTCAAGCTGGCCGCTAACAGCTACCGCGAACAGCTACCATCCCGCGTCCTTCCACTTGTGTCACGAGCCTCGGACGGGGAGCATGCTGCTGACAGGCGCTCATGCTTTGTATAGTTAACCTCCAAAATAAACACACTTGGCCAGTGTCTCTCACCTTTCATTTCAACACTCACTCCTGCACTGATACATCGGACCCACAATCATGGGGGCAACTACCCGTTCCCCATAGTACTACCAAGCTCTATTCGTACACGTACCAATCTAGCACGACTCACTTATATATTGAATACGGCTGGTAAAATCCACACTACGTACGTGGTGACGATATTTGTCCGCCAATATTCACCCCGAACGATTTAATAATGAAATAATTTAATAATTATACACCATGATTAGTTAAAACCGTTACCGCCGAGACAATTGGACGCATAAATATAAAGATGACGGACCAAGTACGACAATATTTAAACGTAATTTGCTGTCATTCCATATTATTCGTAAATAAAATGGTCAAATAATTTTATCGGATAATTAGTAATCATAGCATAGGGTGAATACAGACAAACATTACAAGAATATTGTGTCCCTATTCACCCCATTGTGTAAAATAAAATAAAAAATATACCTATTAGTGTTTCCTTAATCTTTAAGAATGCCAGACAACTGGATGTATAAATATAATAATGTGTATATAATAAATTCAATATAATAATGTGTAATGAGAGTGTGTGCGTGTGGTGCGTACGCGTGTACACCAATACTATCAAGTTCTATTCGTATACGCACAAATACTATCAGCTCTAGCACGACCCACTAACACACTCTCATTACGCTAGTTAATGTTGCTTCTGTCATACTCGTCTGCTTGGTCCGCCATCTTAATATTTATACATCTGACATAGACAAGTGGATGAAAAATATCAAGATGTCGGACCAAGCAGACGAGTTTGACAAAAGCAACACTAATTGTCTCACACAGACTCGTCTGCTTGGTCCGCCATATTGATATATATATATATATATATATATATATATATATATATATATATATATATGGCATGGACAAGTGGACGTATAAACATCACGATGGCGGATTAATAAGGCCATACTAATAGACTCATCCGTTTGGTCTTTCATCTTGATATATACACTTTTATGGCATTCTTATCGGCGGTAACGTATAATCCCAATTTTCTCTGCTGCTGACTACTCTATGTATATTATTGTAATTTATGGGTGTGACCAATCACGGTAATATATTATTGTTGGCGACTGTACGTACACCTGCAGTCCCGTTATATTGTTGTGTTCATAATATTTTAAGACATACGCGCATTCCTCGCCAACACCTCGCTATAACAGGTTTCCTCACTATAACGGGACATTGTATTTACTATGACCATCTAAAGGACTTACTTAGGCGTACATAATAAGCTAATCATTCAATAGAAATAAGGGCGGATAACACAATACGCCCTCATTCCGTAATATGACTCAATATTAACCATCGATCTAAAAATAAAATAGTTTCACTCTGAAACTGACGATATACGTATACGCCCTTATTCCAATTATTTCACAGCTATGTATGACCATCGACAAGACTTGTACGTACATAATAAGCTAATCATTCAATAGAAATAAGGGCGGATAACACAATACGCCCCCATTCAGTAATATGACTCAATATTAACCATCGATCTAAAAATAAAATAGTTTTACTCTCACACCGACGATATAAGTATACGCCCTTATTCCAATTATTTCACAACTCTATGTATGACCATCGACAAGACTTGTACGTACATAATAAGCTAATCATTCAATAGAAATAAGGGCGGATAACACAATACGCCCTCATTCCGTAAAATGACTCAATATTACCGACAAAAATAAAATAGTTTTACTCTGAAACTGATGATATAAGCATACGCCCTTATTCCAATTATTTCACAACTCTATGTATGACCATCGTCAAGACTTGTACGTACATAATGAGCTAATCATTCAATAGAAATAAGGGCGGATAACACAATACGCCCTCATTCCGTAATATGAATCAATATTACCGACAAAAATAAAATAGTTTTACTCTGAAACTGACGATTTAAGCATACGCCCTTATTCCAATTATTTCACAACTTTAACGAGGAACTGTAGAAGATTTTAAAGTATAAGATTGCAGATATTTAAACGTGTTTTTTGCGCAAATAATAATATTAATCCATGACATAAATATCAAAACCAGACGAGTCTGAAGGTCGTATTCAATTTAATAGTGAGAGTGTGTGCGTGCGGTGCGTGTGCGTGTACCAACAAGCTCTATTCGTATACGCTCTTATTCCAATCATTTCACAGTTTTTACGAGGCACTGTAGAAAATTTGTATCCAAAAAAATATCATTACATATTTAAACGTATTTTTCGGGAAATAATAATAAGCCGCTGTTATTCCATATTAATCCTAAGTAATAAATAATTTTATCGGATAATTAGTAATCATAGTATGGGGTGAATAGAGACAAATATTACAAAAATATCTTTAAAAAAAATAGTGCTTCCGTAATCGTTATCGCCGATAAGATTGCCAGAAGACTTTGTATGTCAAGATGGCGGACCAAGTAGACGAGTCTGAAGTGAGATAATGAGTGTTGCCACTGGCAAACTCATCAGCTTGGTCCGCCATCTTGATATTTATATGTAATCCCAATTGTATGCCAAGCAGGTGAGTTTGACAGAGGCAACATTAACTAGTATAATGAGAGTTGATGGTATTAGTACGTATACGAATAGAGCTTGGTCGTATTGGTGTACACGCATAGGCACCACACGCACACACTATTATATTGAATACGACCTTCAGACTCGTCTGCTTGGTCCACGATCTTGATATTTATGACATTCCTATCGGCAAATTATATGTAATCAATATATCTATAAAATTATTTGACCATTTTTATTTACGATTAATATGGAATGACAGACGCTTATTGTTATTAGTTAGTATCGGTGCGTATACGAATAGAGCTTGGTCGTATTGATGTGCACGCATACGCACCGCACGCACACAATCTCATCACACTATTATATTGAATACGGCCTTCAAGCTGCAATCTTAGAAGGCCATACAATTGGGATTACATACAGAATGCAGAAGCCATTAAATGTTAACAAAAATACATTAAAGCCAATAAATTCTCCCAATATAAATGAAATTAAAATATTTTATTATATGGCAACACTGGCACACGAAAATAATTAATCATGCAGCTTGACATTTTTTTGGATCCATAAATGTTTACAACAATATCCGAATTCGTATAAAAATACTAAAACAAAAAGAGTAACAAGGAACCCTTTATTGAGTTTTAACCCTAAGTAACAATGTGCAGTGAAACCTTATAACTCGGCATTTTAATATAACGGGTTAGTCAGCAGCAAGAAAGTGAATATACATATAGCAAGTAGGTCACAATGTACGGTATCTTGACTCCACTTGTTGCTTACTATATACATACATACACCACAGACGGCTATAACGAGCATCCAAGGACGAAATGATACCGGGATGCATAGTTTATTTGTAGTAATATGGATTGTTTATTTATTATACAAGATTATTTAAAATATTTTAATGGGAAAGATTGGCATCTCGGTAATTCGATATAAGAGGCGCCTGACAGTACATAAACCCCCTACCTATTAAATTAATTTCAAATTAAAATATAATAGGCTGTATTATATTTATTCGAGTGCATCTCTTTTTTTTGCACTGTTCAATAAAATACTAAAATATTTATTGTGATCAGGGGGTTTATGCACTGTCAGGCGCCTTCCAGAGCAAGTAGAGGCAACACAGTGTGTGCGTGCGGTGCGTATGCGTGTATATCAAAACTGCCAAGCTCTAGTTTATTCGTACACACACGACTCGCTATTGATATACGAGCGTTATATTCTCACTCAGTCTTTATTCTATATAAATTGGGGTGAATAGGGACACGATATTCTTGCAATGTCTGTCTCTATTAACCCCATGCACGATTGATAATTTTCCGAAATATTATTAAATTAACATGAAATTTATAATCACAATTTATATATATATACATATATATATATATATATATATATATATAAGTATATATATAGCATAGTTATATATATATATATATATATAGGCATATGTATATATATATACCCAAACAGATTGAGGCAACACTAATTTTTCTAACTTAGATTCTGGTTCTGCTTGGTCCGCCATCTTTATTTATACATCTGGCATGAACAAGTAGACATATAAATATCAAGATGACGGACCAAGCATCTTCGCATAATATACACACGTTAGATATATATATATATAGGTTATATGAGGCATATAGCGGCATATGGCAGTTATGGCGGCATATATATGGTTAGTCAGGCAATAAATGTGCTTTTTATTAAATCTATTCGGTGTATTGGTGATTGATAATTTTCCGATAAAATTATTTAATTTACAGTTTACAAATGTCATTATACGGAATAAGGGCGTATCCGCTCATATTCCAACCAGCCAATTAGTTAATAATAACTATCATGTGTATTATAAATCATACAAATTATCAGAAAAAAATTTTTTTCATTCACAATGTACAACGGGGTGAATAGAGACAGATCGTCAGTAACGAACAACACTGTATATAATATAAAAAAAGAGATGTTAATAATTGTATCCTCTAAAGGCATAAGAATATCCTTAAAATATTTTAACTAGATCATTACAAGAACCAACTAAAGGTTAATTTTCACTTCAATATCCTGTCGAGAATTATAATGAAATGATAATAATAAAGCAAAGGAAGCAGACATCGTAAATATGAAGTATGGTTAATGTTAGTTTACAATGTAATGGCGACATAAACCTGAATTCTTCAGGCGACTTTCAACGGAGAATCTTCTTTACTGCTATATGACATTCCGTTAATCGATAACCCGATGGCACAGTGGCTGTTCAATCAATGACAAATCAGTACTAATAATATGTTATTAATAATTATTCACTTCGCGTGGCGTCCATTTCGAAACTTGGATTTGATTGGAATACGCATGAAAACTTCTGCATTCTACATTCATAACAAATATTTTTTTTATTTATTTTTTGCAAACTACTCCTTTAGAGATTTTAGATATGTATTAATTGTAGTAAAATAATTATATGAAATATTATTCTTTCATGTGGTAACACTGATGGTTGGTGGATCTGTACAGACATACATACAACATACACACACGTTCAACACGTTATATTATATATATTAAAAATGGTTGTTGATTAAACTGTTAATTTAATAATTCAATCGTGCGTGGGGTGAATAGAGACAGAAATTACAAGAATATCGTGTCCCTATACACCCCATTGTGTGAAATTAAAAAAAAATATATATATATATATATATATATATATATATATATATATAGAGGCTACACAGTGTGTGCGTGCGGTGCAAGCTCTAGTTTATTCGTACACACACGACTCGCCATTGATATACGAGCGTTATATTCTCACTCAGTCTTTATTCTTTATAAATTGGGGTGAAGAAGGACACGATAATTTATTATAAATGGGGTGAATGGAGACAACTTGCCCAGTTAATAATAAAGATATATATATATATATATATATATATATATATATATATATATATAATTGTCTAACGTATGTGTATGTTGTATGTCTGTCAGTCTGTGCGGATCCACCAATCAACCATTAGTGTTACCAGATGGAAGAATAATATTTCATATAATTATTTTCCCATATATTCAAAATAGAATAGAATATTTGGTAGTGAGACTGCATTTATATTTGTTGATTATTGAAGATATGCGAAAATAGCCCTTAATATGTATGACATGCATTACAGATTCGTCGCAAATTCGTTTGCCGTCCGTATGTTTACTATATGTATGAAACGTCAAAAAATGTTGCGGTCAATCGAACTGATTAACCGCAAATGGTTTTGATTGGTATTGGTGTATAGCAGCTCTTTTTATATACGCACCACACGCACTCAACATTTTGCGACAAAGTCAAACGAATATAATAATATTATACATCATTTCTTTTATTTACATCGCTTCATTGCACTCTACGGGGAAAATGACAAAATAATCGTTTGACTTTGGCGCATCACTGAGTGAATATATCGCCTGCTCCAGCGTATAATATTGTAAGTGCAAAAAAAAATATGTGTGCTCTTAAGTCTTTATGGAACTGAGTCACATATTGCATGTATGAAACGTCAAAAAATGTTGCTTTTCAATCATTATTTAACCTATTAAATGGGACTTTATCGAAATAGTAAAATAATCCTATTTGACCGGCAACTAATGTAGATTCATCCATTATCTATAACACATTTCATGTCTCTGTCAATAGAAGGTAGTTAATCTTAAACTGATATATTTTGCATTTCGCCCCCCCTGTCTGGTTATAAAGAACATGAATAACGAAATAATGTATGACTGTTATAATGATTAAATATATTGTGAATAAATGAGTTACCTTTGATGAAGAGGACCAGAAGCAGCAATGTGCCCCAGGGGGCTACCTTTTTGGGAGGCATGCCCTCGTCAGCTCCAGGGCTCTAGCCCCGCCTACTACAACTGAATCCCATACAACAAGAAGCAGAATTTATCTGGAACAATTAAAAAGGACACTATTACAATTTGAACGGGTATAATCAAGCAAATACATGCTTTGTTCTATATTAATCCATATAAAAATGTTTGTTTGGAGTGGATAATCCTTGGATGGGTGACCGCTACTAAAATTTTGAATATGTACTTTTATCAATCAACTAAATACCTTATTATTTATATAAGCGGCCACCCATGTAATTACTATCCTTAACAAATTACAATCAACCAATTAATAAAATTAATACTTTTAAAATGGAGTTGCTATATAAAAATGTATGTTTGGCGTGGTTAATTATTGGATGGGTGACCTTTATTAATAATTTGAATAAACAATATTATTAATAAACTAAATAGCTAATTATTTTTCTAATTGGTCACCTATGCAATTATTATCCATAAGAAACTTAGATGAATTAATTAATAAAATATATACTTTTGAAATGGAGTCTCAATTTAAAAATGTACGTTTGGTAGGGTAACCCTTGGATGGGTGACCATTATTAACAATTTGAATATGTGGTATTATTATCAATCAACTAAATAGCTAATTATTCTTCAAAACGATCACCCATGCAATTATTATCCTTAAAATATTACAATCCATTAATAATCAAAATGTATACCTTTATCATTGACAAGTACAAATTCTTGGATGGGTGACCGTTACTAACATTTTTAATATTTTATATCATTAATCAACTAAATAGCTAATTATTTTCATAAGCGATCACCCATGCAATTATTATCCTTAACAAATTACAATCAACTAATTATTAAAATATATACATTTCAAATGGAGTCTCTATATAAAAAAAGTATATTTGGAGTGGTTAATCCTTGGATAGGTGACCGTTATTAATATTTTGAATATGTCGTATTATTAATCAACTAAATGGCTAATTATTTTTATAAAGACCACCCATGCAATTATTATCCTTAACAAATTACATTTTTATAATGGACTCCCTATATAAAAATGTTAGTTTAGAGTGGTCAATCTTTGGATGGGTGACCGTTACTAAATATGTTATATCGTTAATCCACTAAATAGCTTATCATTCAATAAGCGGTCACCCATGTAATTATTATCTTTAAGAAACTACGATGAATTAATTCATAAAATGTATACATACTCGTTTAGAGTGGTTATTTCTGGGATGGGTGACCGTTTATAATATTATGAATATGTAGTCAACTAAATAGCTAATTATTTTTATAAGCGGTCACCCTTCCAATTTTTATATTCATCAAAATGGTCATCCATGAATTTATTGTCCTCAACAAATAAAAATCAATTAATTAATAAAATATATCCTTTTAAAATGGAGTTTCAATATAAAAATGTACGTTTGGAGTGGTTAATTCTTGGATGGGTGACCGTTACTAATAATTTGAATAAACAATATTATTAATCAACTAAATAGCTAATTATTTTTATAAGCGGTCACCCTTCCAATTATTATCGTTAGCAAATTACTATTAATTAATAAATAAAATGTATACTTTTATAATGGACTCTCAAAATAAATATGTTTGGAGTGGTTAATCCTTGGATGGGTGACCATTAATAATTTTTTAAATATGTAATTATAAGAATCAGCTAAATAGCTATGAACATCTATAAGCGGTCACCCATCCAATTATTATCGTTAGCAGATTACAATCAATTAACTATTAAAATGTATACTTTTATAATGTAGTCCCTATATGAAAATGTTTGTTTAGAATAGTTAGACTTTGGATGGGTGACCGTTATTAACAATTTGAATAAACAATATTATTAATCAACTAAATAAGTAATTATTTTCTGAAAAGATCACCCATGCAATGATAATCCTTAACAAATTACATTTAACTAATTAACAAAATTTATACTTTGGAAATGGAGTTTCAATATAAAAATGTACGTTTGAAGTGGTTAATCCTTGGATGGGTGACCGTTACTAATAATTTGAATAAACAATATTATTGATCAACTAAATGGCTAATTATTCATCAAAATGGTCATCCATTAATTTACTGTCCTCAACAAATAAAAATCAATTAATTAATAAAATATATCCTTTTAAAATGGGGTTTCAATATAAAAATGTACGTTTGGAGTGGTTAATCCTTGGATGGGTGACCGTTACTAATAATTTGAATAGACCATATTATTAATCAACTAAATAGCTTATTATTTTTCTAATTGGTCACCCATGCATTTATTATCTTTAAAAAATACTCACAATAAATGATTAAAATGTAGGCATTCTTTTTAATAGGTATACAAAAATAAACTGAAATATGACTAACTTCATACAATGAAATACAAGCAATAATAGTCTTTATTCCATACTGATATATGGTCTATTGTTCAATATTTTGCTTATTTCTGATTAAGTGTATTGAACGAGCGGGTCGATCAAAAACCGCTTTTTTTAAATTAAAAAAAACCCGTTGTGATGTCAATAACCCGACTATTATTTATTAACTTTTTGGACATACCGGTTGGGCGATTAAATAACGAGTGGGCCGAATTTGAATAGGTGACCATTATTTATTTTTTATATTACAATTAAGCGGAGAAGGAACTAATTATATATATATATATATATATATATATATATATATATATATATATACATATATATATACTCTATATATATATATATATATATATATATATATACTCCTCTCTATATATATATATATATATATATATATATATATATAAATATAAACATTATTAGTTTAAAAATAATTTAATTGTCTATAATAATTAATAATACTTATTATTATTATGATAAAAAAAGTACATGTTCCGGTACAAGTGTTCAAATATTCACTACAATATGGAGAAACCAGAAGAGAAATAGTAAAAGAAAATTCTTCATAATCAACACGCAATAGGTGAACAACATCTCCTTATAACTAAACGGTCACCCATGCGTTTATTATCCTTGAAAAACTAAGATGAATTAATTTCTAACCTGTAACCTTTTTATAAAGGACGCCCTAAATAAAAATGTACGTTTGGAGTGGTTATTCCTTGGATGGGTGACCGCTACAAAAATTTTGAATGTGTATTATTATTAACCAACTAAATGGCTACTTATTTTCATAAAAAATTACCCATGTAATTATTATCTTAAACAAACTACGATGAATTTATTAATAAAATGTATACTTTTATAATGGACGCCCTATATAAACATATTTGTTTTGAATGATTAGTCTTTGGATGGGTGACCGATATTAATAATTTGAATATGTTGTATTATTAATCAATTAAATAGCTAATTATTTTCTTAAAAGATCACCCATGCAATTATTATCCTTAACAAATTACATTCAACTAATTAACAAAATTTATACTTTTAAAAATGTACGTTTGGAGTGGTTACACCTTGGATGGGTGACCGTTATTAATATTTTGAATAAACAATATTATTAATCAACTAAATAGCTAATTATTTTTCTAAATGGTCACCTATGCAATTATTATCCATAAGAAACTACGATGAATTAATTAATAAAATATATACTTGGAGTCTCAATTTAAAAATGTACGTTTGGTAGGGTTAATCCTTGGATGGGTGACCGTTAATAATAATTTGAATAAACAATATTATCAATCAACTAAATAGCTAATTATTCATCAAAACGGTCACCCATGCAATCATAATCCTTAACAAATTACAATCAACCAATTAATAAAATTTATACATTTCAAGTGGAGTTTTAATATAAAAATGTACGTTTGGAGTGGTTAATCCTTGGATGGGTGACCGTTTTTAACAATTTGAAAATGTTATATTAATATTCAACTAAATAGCTAATTATTTTTTTAGTGGTCACCCATGCAATCATAATCCTTGACAAATTACAATAAATTAAACAATAAAATCTACACGTATTAGCATTCGAAAGAAAGGTGACCCCATTAAATACTGCAACCAAAAGTTATCATTCAATATATATATATATATATATTTAATAAATTAAATAAATTTCTCAATATAGAAACTAAATAAAATAGAATATTTCACCACCGCTATACAAAATATAGATTTCTACCTGCAATTGCACACAAATCCGGGTCAAAAGTGGCACGAATAAAAACACTCTCACTCAAAATTACTATATTTTAAAGACACTGCGCGTTCAATATTTAGTATTCAATTACTATAATTAGTAAATCAATTAAATATGTGTAGTATTTATAATATAAATAAATTTATAAATCCACCGTGTATAATAATATACGCGCACGCGGAGGTTCTACTTTGTACTGACGCGTCAACCTGAAGATAGCGGGATCTTTGCCCCCTCCACGCGGAAGTAAAAGGCGGAGCACTGCAAGGGAGATATCATTATATATATATATCAAGATGTCGGACCAAGCCGACGGGTCCGACAGTGTTGCATCTGTCAAACTCGTCTATTTGGTCCGCCATCTTGATATATATATAAATAAATATATATATATATATATATATATATATATATATATATATGAATTATTGCACTATTCTGTGTATTTTTTAAGAATATTTTATATATCTCATATAAGCAATTAGCGATTAAATCTTACAAAGCGTCCACCGTTTACAAATATATACTATGCTGACATATAACTCTCGAGTTACGTAGATCATTGTTTGAATAAACCATTTATAAATGCACTTTTTAGTAAAATAAGCAATTAGCAATCAAATCTTGCGATGAATGTTAAAAGCTCAATGTTCGAATAATTGTTCTATTCTATGTATTTTTAAGAATATATTAGATTATATTATAAATTATAAAGCGTCCACTGGTTACGAATATAATATATAATATGCTGACATATAACTCTCGAGTTACGTAGCTCACTGTACGAAAAAATGTACTAATGTAATAAAAAAATGTATATATATATATATATATTATATATATATATATATATATATATATATATATATATATATATTTATTTATATATATATCAAGATGGCGGACCAAATAGACGAGTTTGACAGATGCAACACTGTCGGACCCGTCGGCTTGGTCCGACATCTTGATATTTATGAATATATCCAGTTGACTGGCATTCTCAATGGTGATTCATCGAATTTCGTGGAATTTAAGATGAATTATTATTGTTATTATAAACATACTAATTATAGCATGGGGTGAATAGAGACATACATATCATGATAATATCATGTCTCTATTCACCCCATTGCAAGCAAAAATTTTAAAAATATAATGCATAAATATCAAGATGGCGGACCAAGTAGACGATTTTGACAGAGGCAACACTAATTGTCTCACTCAGACTCGTCTGCTTCGTCCGACATCTTGATATTTATACATCTAGCATGGACAAGTGGTTGATAAATATCAAGATGGCGGATCAAGTAGATGAGTTTTACAGAAGCAACACTAATTGTCACACACACAGACTCGTCTGCTTGGTCCGCCATCTTGATATATGGCCTGTTAATATATTGATTTTGAAAATTTAGATTCGTCGAATAATGTATGAATAAGATATATTTAACCATATTTTTTATTACAATTTTAATAATTAACTCAATCATCGTTTATTTTGAAATATTTTATTAATATTAGTGACACAGTATTGTATTATTATATAATCAGTTTTATTTATAAATAGCGTGGTTTATTAAAATGAGAATAATTGAGACCAAAACATTATTATTTTATAAAACTTCTATGCTTCAATAATTGTATAATAAATATTTATGCATATTTTTGGTTACAATTTTAATAAATAACTCAAACATTGTTTATTATTATTTACTTGTTTTATTGGTGAATAGCGTGGTTTATTCAAATGAGACCAACAATTTGTTAAAATGCGTTGTTATTTTATAAAATTTCTACTTGTGTAAGAAATATTTAAGCTTATTTTTCATTAAAATTTTAATAATTAACTAAGAAGAATCCTTTATTTAGAATTTCGTAATTTGTGTAAAATTTGCTACTATTTTATGTTATAAAAAAAACCAATATTCACCGCATTTATTGTTATGATTATACTTTTAATCAACTAGAAGTGTTTTTTTCTTATAAATATCACTTATTAAAAATATTTTGAATTTAATTTAATACTATTATCAATAAAATTCCTTTTCAACGAATTTAGATACAATATAAACAATATTAATCCGCATTTTTATTTTTATAGACCTTTTAAATAATATTCACTCACATTCATCTTTGTTTCCCGACATGTTTTTAAAATGTAACTGAAGCTTTTGAATTGGAAACGTCTGGCTTATAAATGACAATCCAACCTAGGCCATGAGAATGAAAAAACAGGTTTATTATTTATTGGTATTATTTCGGATCAACAGAATAATATTAATAAAATAAAATTACTATTTTTTAAATTTATATTTATAGTTTGTCCCATGATTATAATAAATCAATATTGTAGAGGAAATCGTTGCAGAGCTCTAATACGTCAAAGCACTTGATCACACCCACTCGGACTGGGTTTGATAATAATATAAAAATTATAAAATATTATATCTTGAATAATAATAATGTTATTCGTTGCAGTGTCCCCATATTGCATCGGCATGTTGTGTGAAAAGAAAGCACCGAATTACTTTCCGTAACGTGAGGTAAATAAAGCACACAATCGCTTGGCACTGCCACTTTCTTCACAATACATTGGATTAAATATTCAATATATGGCAATTAAAATAAAACAAAACAACACACATAAATTCTAAATTTGAATTTGAATGAAGCGTCATTTTCATTTATACATGGCTTCAATAAAACATGTATGTATTTATATTGATTGATTATTGGAGCGAATACTATTTTGTAGATCAAAGACGCACAGTAAGAGTCGCAACTTACCGCAAATGGATGTGATTGGTATTAATATGCATATTTTGTCTCTATTCACCCCAAAGAGATTGTAAAGTATGTATATATTTATAATATGCTATATCAAATGGGGTGAATGGAGACAACTTTTGTCCAATCAATATATGTACAGGCCATATATCAAGATGACGGACCAAGCAGACGAGTCTGTGTGTGTGACAATTATCGTTGCCTCTGTCAAACTTGTCTTCTTGGTCCGCCATCTTGATATTTATGCATTATATTTTTAAAATTGTTAACGCAATGGGGTGAATAGAGACGTGATATTATCATGATATGTGTGTCTCTATTCACCCCATGCAGTGATTGCTAATTATCTGATTAAATATTTTATTATGATATTTATATTTTTGGATTTTATATTCAACACTGTGGGGTGAATAGAGACATGATATTATCATGATATGTGTGTCTCTATTCACCCCATGCTATGAATTAATATGTTTATAATAACAATAATAATTCATCTTAAATTCCACAAAATTCGATGAATCACCGATGAGAATGCCAGTCAACTGGATATATTCATAAATATCAAGATGTCGGACCAAGCAGACGAGTCCGAGTAAGACAAACAGTGTTGCATCTGTCAAACTCCTCTGATTGGTCCGACATCTTGATATATATATCGTCGGTATGACAGTTTGTCGAAGACGTGATGTTTTTAGATCTTATATTCAACACAATGGGGTGAATAGAGACATGATATTACATGATATGATATACAGTGTCTCTATTCACCCCATTGCGTGTATTTTAAAATTTTAAATAATAAAAAAATAGCATAGCATGGGGTGAATAGGGACATAATATTCGGAGTAGTGAGTGATATTTATTGATTCTTAATTTCACACAATGGGGTGAATAGAGACACGATATCATAATATGTGTCTCTATTCACCCCACACTACTATTAGTAATTATCTGATTATTAATATTTTTAATTATTTAATTTATATTTTAATCTATTTACATACATACTTGGTATTTATACATGCGTGATATTTATTGATTCTTAATTTCACACAATGGGGTGAATAGAGACACGATATCATAATGTGTGTCTCTATTCACCCCATACTACTATTAGTAATTATCTGATTATTATTATAGTAAAAAAATGCGCTATTTAATTTATATTTTAATCTATTTACATACACACTTGGTATTTATACATGCAGTTGTATGACCTGGTAATATATCAAGCTTGTATAGTGCTTGACATTTGCTCTACAGGTAATGTTGGCTCTTGTATGATGATGATGATGATGATATTGATAGATCGTTTATTCGGGCTATTCCAAAAGTTGCGGTATTCCAAGTTCATTGACTCACCACGAACTTGTTTGCTGGCATCTATTTGGCCCACGATTACCATAAACGTTATATTACGTAATATTATACGTTATTCACAGACTTATCATCACTCCCGTGAATTCATTCACGTATCCCGACGGTCTGTGATTCAGGATTATGTCCTTGAACTTGTTTTACTTGACGCTTACAGTTATTAAATAACGGCGTCATTTAATCGAATTCGAATATGTCATGCGTCAGTGTTGCCATATAAATAAATACACTATGTATGTATTAATTAAAAAAAATATATTATAATGAAAAATTACTAATTTTACCGCTGATAAGAATGCAAGACAACTGGATGTATACATATCAAGATGGTGGACCAAGCACCCATCGGTCACCCATCTACTCCAAACAAACATATAGGACCTCAATTATAAATTTTATTAATTAATGAATTGTAATTTGTTAAGGATAATAGCCATTTAGTTGATTAACATTACTACATATTCAATTAATCATTTATGGTCACCCATCCAAGTATAAACCATTCCAAACATACATTTTTAAATAGATACTCCATTTAAATAGTATAAATTTTATTAATTTGTTAAGGATAATAATTGTATGGGTGAATTTTTGGATAAATAATTTGCTATTTAGTTGATTAATAATACCACATATTCAAATTATTAATAACGGTCACCCATCCAAGATTTAACCACTCGACATAAACGAGCGTTTCTACATGTTAAACGTCAAAAGTATACATTTTAATAATAAATTGATTGTAGTTTGTTATGGATAATAATTGCACGGGTGAATGTTTGGATAATTAATTAGCTATTTAGTTGATTAATAATACTACATATTCAAAATATTATTAATGATCACCCATCCAAGGATTTACCCTCCGAACGAACATTTTCATATAGGGAATCAATTATAAATTTAATTAATTAATGAATTGTAATTTGTTAAGGATAATAATTGCATGGGTGACCGCTTGAAAATAATAATTAGCCATTTAGTTGATTAATAATAATACTACATATTCAAAATATTAATAACGGTCACCCATCCAAGGATTTACCACTCCAAACGAACATTTTCATATAGGGTATCCATTATGAAAGTATACATTTTATTAATTAATTCATTGTAATTTATTAAAGATAACAATGGCACGGGTGACCGGTTATGAAATAATTAGCTATTTAGTTAATTAAAAATATTATATATTCAAAAATTTTGTAACGGTCACCCATCCGAAGACTAACCAATCTAACCGAACATTTCTATATGGGAAATATAGTGTAAAATTATACATTTTATTAATTTGTTCAACGTGGCCTTCAGACTCGTCTGCTTGGTCCGCCATCTTGATATTTATACATCCAATATTATCGGTTAAAGTAATTGTAATTTGAAATTCTTTCATTCATATATTGCTCTTTCATTGCGGTAATATTATGTCCCTATTCACCCCATAGTGTGAGTCGTTCTATAGCTTCTCGGTAGTACAACTACTTGGTTCGCCATCTTGATATAATATGTCGATGGATTCTATTTTATTTATAAATGTAAGACCGGATTCAAGTCATCAACGCACCGGATGGACCAAATACGGATTAGAATATTTAATCGCTATTAATTATGGCTTTGCGGTGAATTTTTTTAGCATGTCTCAACTTTGACATTTGCTCTACAAACATAAGAAATAAATAATATTTATTTTCATCCCGCATTCGACCTCTCGGCTATTACGTTTCCATAATAATAATAATTCCCACGGGAAATTCTCACATATCTCGATTATTTCTTTGTCTTTTCACACTTTTTACAATATTGATTTTACGTATTAGCTTGAATAAAGTAAATATGCCGATAACGTGCAGCGGCTCGTTGGTCTAGGGGTATGATTCTCGCTTCGGGTGTGAGAGGTCCCGGGTTCAAATCCCGGACGAGCCCAAGGTCTTTTTTTAAATTCATTTTTATTATTATTTAAAAAAATCATTACAAAAACACCACAATCATATAAATAACAATAAAAATATATATATATCAACGTGTGTGAATATTTTAAAATATTACCGTTGTGTTTAGAAAAAAAAGTTTATTAAAAAATCAATAGATGGTGCTTTATTTATTATTAATATTTTTTATTGTAAATTGTGAAAAAATGTTTTTATTTAAGTAAATGCTGAATTTTCAACATGACTTATTTCACGCCGCAAGATTATGTAGTATTAAATATTTTATTTTGTAATTGGTTTTTTATTTATAAAAAAAGCTTTGTTGTAAAAACAACAGATGGTGCTTTATTTATTATTATTATTTTTTATTGTTAATTGTGAAAAAATGTTTTTATTAAAGTGAATGATGAATTTTCAACATGATTAATTTCACGCCGCAAGATTATATAATATTAAATATTTAATTTTATTTTATTTTGTAATTGTTTTTTTTTTTATTTGTTGTAAAAACAACAGATGGCGGTTTTATTTGTTGTAGTGTGTGTGTCAAAGCAACCGGTGTTTGTCGCGCTTTTTTTTATTGTTGTCGAGATAATTGATATTGTGTCCCGATGGCGTGCTACTCGCCGTCCAAGGAGTCCAAGGAGCCAGGACCTTGCGGAAGACAGCCGGCCTTGGCAACGCTGCTGAAGCCATCTTCTAATTACCAAGAGCTCAATGTCATCGGGACAGGTTAGTATTGAAGAACACGCTTGTTTGGGTTGTAATGAGTAATTGTTGTGAGTTCAGGCGCTTACGGGACGGTGTACAAGGCCAAGGACCTGCTGAACCCTGGCCAGGTTGTGGCCCTGAAGAAGGTCAGGGTGTCCCTCACTGAAGATGGCATGCCCATGTCCACCCTCAGGGAGATCACACTCCTCAAACAGATCGAAGGCTGTCAGCACAAGAACGTTGTCAGGTATTATACGACCAAACCACATACATTACTAATTAAAATCTACAATAGATTAATAATTACAGGCTTTTGGACGTTTGTCTCGGTAAACAATGCGAGAGGGAACAGCAGTTGGTATTGTTTTTAGTATTCGAATATGTCGATCAAGATTTAGCTTCGTTTCTGGAGAAAGCCCCGCCCACCGGACTTCCCATTAAAACCATACAGGCAAGCTACTGATGAATTTCTATACTAAGACACATTTCGATTCTAAATAAGTCTACTTGGTCTGTTTAAATATATTTATTCTCAAATCAATTTATGATTGGACAAAATAATAGACAATTTTATTAAATTCTTTTATTCATAAGTCGATCGCGGTGAATTGAGACGGGTATTACGATAATATTTATTTTAAAACCTAAAAATATCACGGCTTTGACAAACTGTTATTATAAAAAATTTAATTCATATTATGGGGTGAATAGAGACACGATATTATAATTTTATATCTCTATTCACCCCATAGTGTGCAAAAAATTTCCAATCATAGCAAGGGGTGAGCGGAGACAGACATTACGATGATATCGTGTTCCTGTTCAATATAATAGTGTGTTAGTGAGTCGTGTGTGTACAAATAGTACGAATCGCACGCACTTTATACTTTACATGAATAAATAAATATGTATATTTAAACTCATGTCCCCATTCACCCCAATCAAATAAAAAGCACACTACTTATTGAATAATTTTATCGGATAATCACCAATCATAGCATGGGGTGAATAGAGACACAATTTTATGATAATATTATGTCTAATCACCCCATAGTATGGATTTTTGATCTAAAATTATAAAAAAATAAATTATACTAGAGACTTGATATTATCGTAATGTCTGTCTCTATTCACCCCATGTTAATTAATTTTTTTTATAATAATTTATCTTAAAATCCACAAAATGAGATGAAAAATCATTACCACCGATAAGAATGCCTCTGTCAAACTCGTCTGCTTGGTCCACCATCTTGATATAAGGCCTGCTAATATATCGACTGGACGCAAGTTGTCTCCATTCACCCCATTTGAAATTGCAATAATCTAAAAATATTTTTAATTCAGCCAGACCGATATATTGTATCAAATATCAAGTAGACGAGTCTTGAGTGTGATTAATTAGTGTTGCCTCTGTCAAACTCTCTCTGCTTGGTCCTCCATATTGATATTTAAACATATGCTGCTAATATATCGTTGGTGTCGACCGGACACAAGTTGTCTCCATTTATAATAAATTATCGTGTCCCTATTCACCCCAATCGATGTAGAGAATATTAAACTAGACTTTATTACCGGCTCGGGGGTGAATAGAGACAAATATATTAATGTTAGAATTGTGTTCCGTGGTCCGCCATCTTGATATTTATCATTCGGTCTTGTAATGAATAATTCACCGTTTTAGTGAGAGAAAAAAAAATGTTGACATTTAATTCTTATAATGTGAATTTAAATATTTCAGCACATGACACATCAAATGTTAGAGGGTCTCGATTTCCTGCACTGCAATCGAATAGTGCATCGAGATCTGAAGCCGCAGAATCTCCTCGTGACGGCCGGCGGTGTTTTAAAAGTCGCCGACTTCGGACTGGCCAAGACGTACGACTCGGAGATGAAACTGACGAGTGTCGTAAGTCGTAAAATATTATTATAACAAAACAAATAAACACATACCTAATCATTGAAATTGTTGCACGCTGACGGGGATTTGTTCGGTAATTAATGTATGTTGAATCTCGTTAGGATGAATTCTGATGGAGTTTGTGTGTGTGTTCAGGTCGTTACGCTGTGGTACCGTCCGCCCGAAGTCATCCTCGGCTCCGGCTACAACTCGGCGGTGGACATTTGGTCGGCGGCCGCCATCATTTACGAAATGTACGCCCTCAAGCCTCTGTTTCCGGGACAGTCCGAGTCCGACCAACTGCACAAGATACTCAAGTAAGTAAGGTTATGGATTTATACCAATAAGAATGTGTAAATATCATAATGGCGGACCAAGCAGACGAGTTTGACAATAGCACTACTTAAAATACACATCCGTTATCTTGATAATTATATATATGGCATGATAAATATCAAGATGTCGAACCACGGAGAACTATTCTAACATTAATAAATTTGTCTCTATTCACCCCCGAGCCGGTAATAAAGTCTAGTTTAATATTCTCTACATCGATCGGGGTGAATAGGGACACGATAATTTATTATAAATGGAGACAACTTGTGTCCGGTCGACACCAACAATATATTAGCAGCATATATATCAATATGGAGGACCAAGCAGAGAGAGTTTGACAGAGGCAACACTCAAGACTCGTCTACTTGATCCGACATCTTGATATTTGATACAATATATAGATTATTGCAATTTCAAATGGGGTGAATGGAGATAACTTGTGTCCAGTCGATATATTAGCAGGCCTTATATCAAGATGGTGGACCAAGCAGACGAGTTTGACAGAGGCAACACTCAAGACTCGTCTACTTGATCCGACATCTTGATATTTGATACAATATATAGATTATTGCAATTTCAAATGGGGTGAATGGAGACAACTTGTGTCCAGTCGATATATTAGCAGGCCTTATATCAAGATGGTGGACCAAGCAGACGAGTTTGACAGAGGCAACACTCAAGACTCGTCTACTTGATCCGACATCTTGATATTTGATACAATATATAGATTATTGCAATTTCAAATGGGGTGAATGGAGATAACTTGTGTCCAGTCGATATATTAGCAGGCCTTATATCAAGATGGTGGACCAAGCAGACGAGTGTGACAGAGGCAATACTGATTGTCTCACTGAGACTAGTCAGCTTGGTCCGCCATCTTGAATATCATCTGGACACAAGTTGTCTCCATTCACCCGATTTGATACAGCACATTTAAAATTGCATAATCTAAAAATATTTTAAATTCAACTAGACCATTAGACGGATTAAGCAGATGAGTTTGAGTGGGACAATTACTCGTCTGCTTGGTCCGCCATCTTGATATTTTAATATATTACGCTGCTAATGTATCGTTGGTATCGACCGGGCACAAGTTGTCTTCATTCACCCCGTTTGATATTTTATTTTATCTCATACATCTAGCATGGACAAGTGGATGATAAATATTGAGATGGCGGACCAAGCAGACGAGTTTGACAGAGGCAATACTAATAGACTTGCCTGTTTCGACTGCCATCTTAATATTTATACATCCAGTCGTATGACATATGTATAATTATATATTTCTGTCTCTATTCACCCCGAACAGAATTAATAAATGTGCTTTTTATTTGATTGGGGTGAATAGGGACATGAATTTAAATATATATATTTATACGAATAAATAAATTTCACACACAATGCAGACTCGACGATTTCGAAGACAAGTGAATGTTTAAATATCAAGATGGTGGACCAAGCAGACTCTTGTCTTTATTCACCCCAATCAAATAAAAAGCACACTACTTATTAAATCTGTTCGTGGTGAATAGAGACAGAAATATATAACTAAGCACTACCAATTATACGAATGCTTGGTCCGTCATCTTGATAATTATAATCCACTCGTCTATGCCAGATGTAAAAATATCAAGATGTCGGACCAAACGGACGAGTCTATAAGTAAGGCCTCTGTCAAACTCGTCTGCTTGGTCCGCCATCTTCATATTTATACATCCACTTGTGTCCGAACTCGTCGAGTCTGCATTGTGTGTGAAATTTATATTTATTCATATAAAAAAAATTATTTAAACTCTTGTCCCTATTCACCCCAATCAAATAAAAAGCACACTACTTATTAAATCTGTTCGGGGTGAATAGAGACAGAAATATACATATAATGTTAAGCACTATCAATGATACGAATGCCATATTAGTGTTTGTATAAATATGAAGATGTCCGATCAAACGGACGAATCTATTAATGTTGCATTTGTCATTGTTATCTGCGGTAACGGTTTTAACTAAGTAATGTATAATTTCAGAGTGATAGGATTGCCGAGGGAAAGCGATTGGCCGAAGAACGGTTCGATATTGTATGAAAATCTGCCCAAATATCGCAGAAGAAGAATTTGCGATTTATGTCCGACGATTCCCCCATCGGCCGGCAACATCTTGGAGGTTTGTAATGAAAAAAAATTAATAATATTAACCTACACAGGCTTGAGCGACTTGAAAAAACACGTGACGGGCTGAGCAATTTTAAATTTTTTTGTTGCATAAAATGATTTTATTAATAATGTGTATTGTGTTTATTTTATTATTAAGAGAAAACAAGCTTTTTTAGACACAACAACGTGTTAATTGTTTATCGGTGATCTTAACTATTACTAGTTACACAAGTCACTGACAGAGCGGCTCTGCCCGACTTAAATTATTCGATTATTATTTATATAATTACAAAAAATAGCATAGCACGGGGTGAATAGAAGGGTTATAATATTGTGTCTCCATTCACCCCATGCTATGATTAAAAAAATTTATAACAGTTTCTCGAAGCAGTGATATTTATTGATTCTTAATTTCACACAATGTGGTAAATAGAGACATTAATATTATTCACCCGATGCTACTATCAATAATTATTTGATTAAATTTTTACACATAGTTTCCGAAAACTTCATTATTATAATAACTAATTGAATGGTTATTGTTCTATTTCAGGAAATGCTTTCATTCGTCCACTCGATGAGACCTTGGGCTTCGGAAATATCAAGAAAATCGGAGCTGTGCGGATTATCACTTTGGGCGGACGATCTTCCGGCCGTGCAAGACAATGCACCGATTATGGACAGCGATAGAACGATCATGCGACAGATCTATGGTGAATACCAATGATAATTAATAATTACCTCCGATACGATTAATATAAGGTGTATTAAATATAGTCAATGTACTGATTTACTTAATTTTTATTATTTCCTATGTTGTTTTTATATCCACAATAAATTATGTCTCTTTCGAATGTCTTTCTTTATTTATTCGGTATACCAAATCATCTGTCATTCCATACAACTTGTTTTTAATTGAAGCTAACATATTTTTATCGTAATTCCAGTACGATTATTAAAAAAAATATATACTAAAGGGGGCCTAACAATCATATTCAATAACATGAATAAATTATATTGTGTATGCCCATATTTGGAGGGAATTTAGTTGATGTTTTTTACCATAACCACCGATAGATGGATTGAAATTACATAATCTAAAAATATTTTTAATTCAGCTAGACCGATATATTATATAAATATCAAGATGGCGGCCTCTGTCAAACTCGTCTGCTTAGTCCACCATCTTGATATAAGGCCTGCTAATATATCGGTGGTATCGACTAGACTAGAAGTTGTCTTCATTAACCCCATTTGATATTGTAGCGCCATCTGGACAGCGCAGATATGTATTTATGCACTTCCAGCTAGCCGCTAACAGCTACCGCGAACAGCTACCATCCCGCGTCCTTCCACTTGTGTCACGAGCCTCGGACGGGGAGTATGCCGCTGACAGGCGCTCCTCCTTTGTATACATCCTCCAAATAAATACACTGGCCAGTGACTCTCATCTTTCATTTAACTACACTCCTGCACTGATACATCGGACCCACAATCATGGGGGCAACTACCCGTTCCCCATAATATAACACACATTTATCATAAATTAATGATTATAATAGATCATATTATGTATATTATTACGATATCACCAATCACAACCATTTGCGTACCAAGCAGTGACCAAGCTCTATTTGTATACGCACCAATACCACCACTTGCCCGGCCTTCTGATATCGGTGGTATTGTTATAAAAACTATACATTTTGACCATTTAGAAGAGTTCACGGATTTTTATTAAATAGAAAAAAAAGCGTCTTTTGGTATTTTTCTACAGTGTTATCAAATAAAATAATTATTTATTAAGTATGCATACATAGTGAGTGGAGCGGGCAACACCGTCTGTCCTTTTAGCACGTGTCTTGTTGACAGGTGCATGTGTTGAATTGCTTCTTGGCGCAGAAACAATTCAGGAAAGATGGCGCAGCAGATGTACAACTTCAAGAAGATAGCGGTGGTTCCCACTGCCAAGGTCTGTACACCTAAACCACGCCCACTGATCGACTATAACACTAAATATTAATCAACAGGAGTTCATCGATGTTATGCTATCGAAGACCCAACGCAAAACACCAACAGTGGTCCACAAGCATTACAAGATATCCAGGATAAGAGGCTTCTATATGCGGAAGGTCAAGTTCACGCAGCAGAACTTCCACGACCGCCTCTCCAGGATCATCCAGGATTTCCCCAAGCTGGACGACGTCCATCCCTTCTACGCAGACTTGATGAACGTCCTCTACGATAAAGATCACTACAAATTAGGCCTTGGCCAGCTAAACACGGCCAGACATCTCATAGACACGTAACTAATGACTAAACAATCCTAATATCTATTTAAATATATTAATAATACTCATCGTAGGGTCGCCAAGGATTATGTCCGCCTTCTTAAATTCGGAGACTCATTGTACAGATGCAAACAACTTAAAAGGGCCGCCCTCGGAAGAATGGCCACCATTATGAAGAGACAAGCCGCCAATCTCACATATTTAGAACAGGTATAAATTCTAAATCTTGATCCAGGTTTACTACTCTTATTTCCTGCCGACAGACATATTACCGAAGTCAAATGAATATTATCGTATTCTATTTAAATTTTTAATCATGTTTAAAACTTGATATATGGGGGAAAAACGCACAATTATATTTTATAATCACACATTACTATAATATCATGTCTCTATTCACCCCATATATAATACTATAATATTCGTTTGACGTTGACACATCTCTGCATTTGACCAATCATGTTTTAAATTTGATATACGCCTTACAAACTTGTCTTTATTCACACTAAATGAGGGGAAAAAAACACAATTATATTTTATAATCAGACATTACTATAATATCGTGTCTCTATTCACCCCGTATTTAATACTATAATATTCGTTTGACGTTGACACATCTGTGCATTTGACCAATCATGTTTAAAATTTTATATACGCCTTACAAACTTGTCTCTATTCACACTTAATGAGGGAAAAAAGCACAATTATATTTTATAATCAGACATTACTATAATATCGTGTCTCTATTCACCCCATATATAAAACTATAATATTCGTTTGACTTTGGTACATCTCTGCATTTGACCAATCACATTTTAAATTTGATATATGCCTTACAAACTTGTCTTTATTCACACTAAATGAGGGGGAAAAAGCACAATTATATTTTATAATCAGACATTACTATTATATCATGTCTCTATTCACCCCATATATGATACTATAATATTCGTTTGACTTTGGTACATCTCTGCATTTGACCAATCACGTTTTAAATTTGATATACGCCTTACAAACTTGTCTCTATTCACACTAAATGAGGGGAAAAAAGCACAATTATGTTTTTATAATCAGACATTACTATAATACCATGTCTCTATTCACCCCATATATGATACTATAATATTCGTTTGACTTTGGTACATCTCTGCATTTGACCAATCACGTTTAAAATTTGATATATGCCTTACAAACTTGTCTCTATTCACACTAAATGAGGGGAAAAAAGCACAATTATATTTTATAATCAAATGGGGACTTATGTTACGATCTGCAAATATAAGGGATAAATTGTAATTATAGGTCCGTCAACATTTATCGAGATTGCCGTCGATAGATCCGTACACAAGAAGCATTATTATTTGCGGATTCCCCAACGTCGGAAAGTCGAGCTTCATCAACAAGGTAAAGGATTTCATTTAAAGCATTAATTTAAAAAAAAATATATTCATATATCGGAAGAAAAAGGCACTGTGTCCATATTTTTTATTAAAAAAAATAAGCCTTCCTTCCTTAGGGAGGAAAAAAAACAATATTTAAAGATTGCGTTTTCCTCCTTAAGCAAGCCATACAACTGCATGTATAAATATCAAGATGACGAACCAATTAGACGAGTCTGAGTGACTCGACACAAATTGTTTATGCATGCCAAATGTCAGTTCGTATGAATTCTCGATAGAGGCATACATCGTTGTTTTAAACACTGTTAATCACCATAACTACAGTGTTGCCTTAGTCAAACTCATCTGTTTGGTCCGCCATATTGATATTTATACATCCAGTGTGATGGATATTGATTAAAAATCTTTATTACCGCACAAGTCTTGCTCTTCATTACTGTTGTTTAAACAAATCCAACTCGAGCAATACAACTGTATGTTTAAATATCAAGATGGCGGATCAAGCAGATGAGTTTAACAGAGGCAAACACTAATTGTCTCCTCAGATGGTGGTATCTGTTTATGGTGCTTATTTTACCGTCGATATATTTTCATTCACTATTAAAAATATATTTGGAAGATAACGAACTGTTGCTAAACTAATATATAATTATTTTTTAAGGTCACAAGAGCCGATGTTGAAGTTCAGCCGTACGCATTCACAACAAAAAGTTTATACGTGGGACATATGGATTATAGATATCTGCGTTGGCAGGTAATTATATCATTGTATTAATATTTTGTCATTTATATAATATTTTAATTATTTGATTTAAGGTATTGGATACTCCGGGTATTTTGGATCATCCGTTGGAAGATAGAAATGTGATTGAAATGCAGGCGGTGACTGCTTTGGCTCACCTGAGGGCGTGCGCTCTTTACTTCATGGACATCAGCGAACAGTGCGGACACTCTTTAGAAGAGCAAGTCGCCCTCTTCGACAGCATTCGTCCTCTTTTCAGCAACAAACCGCTCGTCGTGGTCATCAACAAGGTCGACGTGATGCGCCTCGAAGACCTGTCCGAACACAAACAGACTGTCATTAAAGAATTCGCCGAAAGACTAAGAGGAAACGGAGTCGCCAATGCCGAGTAAGTTTAAACAACATCAACGATATGCTTTATGTATTAATTAATTGAAATTTTAGCGGAACTATCACAAACGCCGAAGTGCCCGTTTTACAAATGTCAACAATTTCCGGCGAAGGTGTTCAAGAGGTTAAAATTGAAGCGTGCGAAAGGCTTTTAAGTTTCCGCGTCGATATTAAAATGAGGACCAAGAAAGTCGACGGAATATTGAATAGACTTCACGTCGCAATGCCGACGCCGAGAGACGACAAAGAAAGACCACCGTGCATACCGGAGGCGGTACTTCAAAAGAAAATGAAGGGTGCGGCGAAGAAGAGGAAATTGGAAAGAGAGATCGAACTTGAGGAAGGAGACGATTACATTCTCGGTACGTCGCAATCAATTCACAACTATATCCCAAATTAATAAATTATCAATTACAGATTTGCAAAAGAGTTTCCTCGAGATCGCAGACGATGAGAAGTACGATCCCATACCCGAGTTCTGGGAAGGACACAACATCGCCGACTATATCGATCCTGATATATTCGAGGTTGGAATTACATAAATAAAATCATTCAATTTCATTCTATACAATTTACATTAATTATTCAGAAATTGGCCGAGTTGGAGCAAGAGGAAGAAATGAGAGAATCCGCCGGAGTTTACGTCTTACCGAAGATGGAATTGACGCAGACGATGATGGAAATTAGGGAGTTGGCGAATAAGATTAGGTATGATTTAAAAATTATATATAAAATCGAGCGATTTTAATGTGTATTATTTATAGGGATAAGAGGGCTTTATTGAGGCATGAGTCACTTTTGGTTAAACAATCTACCAAACCCATAATGCCAAGGAATTCAATGCCGAAGGCCAGGGAAAGATCTGTGTCGAGATTGGTCGGAGAGATGGAACAACTGGGTAAAATTACATCAATATATTTTTTTGTAAATTTAATATTAATTGTATGTATTATTCAGGCGTTGAGATGGAAGTGCCTGGATCGAACTTGGCCAAGGCCAGATCTCGTTCTCTATCTCGTGGTCCTGCCGCCAAACGAGCTAGAGCTATCAAGGCAGCTCTGAATGCTCCGCTAGAACCCTCGAAGGAGACGAGATCTCTCAGCAGAGGAAGAGGCTTGAGCACAATTCCAAGAAACGAACAGGGAGTCAAAGACGTTGTGATGAAATCAAAATTGAACCGTATCAGCCAAAAGGCCATCAGCAAGAAGGTAAAGAAGATGGGATTGAAGGGAGAGGCGGACAGATTCATCGGCACCAAAATGCCCAGACATCTTTTCTCCGGCAAGAGAGGCGTCGGAAAAACAGACAGGAGATAATTCAACACTTTTATGCTTTTTTTTTATTATATATTATCCAAAAGCAGAATATATACATATACTATCCATTATTGAATGTTTTATTTATGTGAATGTAGACTCCTTTATATATTTAGGAGCAGAAACATGGGTTATTACCAAGACTGAAGAGGATAGGCTACTTAGGTTCGAGCGGAAGATTCTTAGGAGGATCTTGGGTCCTGTTCAGGAGGCACCGGGACTATTTAGAATTAGACGGAACGATGAGATTTACTCATTACATAAGAGCGTGAACGTAGTGCAGTTTATTAGGGCTTTAACATTAGGTTGGGTTAAAGAGCAGGAGGGATAGTATCGGAAATACTATCCAGCAAGCCTGTGGGTAAGAGAAGGCAGGGTAGACCTAGGCTAAGATAAGGTTGTTACGAGTTTAGGAATTAATAACTGGAGGAGCATTAAGTGGAAGATGCTGGTGCGGGAAGCCTAGGTTAATGATGATAAACGGGATTATATAAAGGCTTCATTAAAAAAACACCCAACGTCATATAAAAAAATAATACAGTATACTTTATTATTACAAGTACAAAAAAAACATACTATACTATTTATTGATGGTTTGTTATTATTAATTAATATGTATGAACTAAATTATCTCTAGAGATAACTGGTGTGTATGCGCGTGATGAAAACATTGCAAATCACAGTGTACAACTATTACCTAATAAAAATGGCAATTCCGAACCGTTTATTCTCAGCACCATTGAATTGGCAATATTTATTACAAAAACATTAATCGTTACTGTCCGTCCAAATCGGCAAGACATCGGACAAGCGTCCGCAACTTCAATTCCATAGATTATTGCTCTCCGACTATTGAATAAAATAAATCATATTTACACTGACTTAAAATAATAATATCTCTATAAATATATGTATATAAATTCAATCACCTGCTTATAATTCTTGCATATAGAATTTTTAACATTTTAATCAACAAATACACTGTGGAATTAATAAGTGCGTTACAACTGGGTGCTTAAAAAAAAGAAGTAAAAGTTGAAGAATAGTGCGAGTATAAATTAATTTTTTTTTTCAGCTAGCAACACTGGTATAATTATTTAAATATTATAACTTAATTATTATAATAATGAGTTAAGATTTATATATATGTATGTATAAAAAGCTCTATTAGATTACATAATTACAAAATTCTAGGCTTTTGGCATATAAATGTGATATATCAAAAAATTGTAAATGCCTAATAAATCGGAATGGATTCCGTTAAAAAAAGTTGTGCCATCGAAAACATGATGACGGGACATTTCAGTCAGTCTATCGTTAAGGCCATAAATATATATTATTATTATCAACGGATATGTTACAATTCGCAATAATTATTAATACTTTTATCGAAATGGGAATGTTAAAATAGTGCGCAATACAATTAAAAAAAAAACTATATAAATGTGGGGTTTTAGATTTGAGCCAGCTCGACGTAATTGGCGGGAAGCATTCCCGTGTGTCCCGTGCGCTGGACTCTTCCAGTCATCCAACCCTCGTTTATGTCCGACACGTTTGTGATAAGATCCCCTTCCCGGAACGACACCTGCAATTAAATTCAATTAGCGCCGAATAAATAGTTTCATTCAAAAAGAATAATTACCTCGTCTGTATCCGTGGCTTGATAGTCGTACATTGCGATATAAACTCTCTGTAAATAATAATGAAAATATGAATATTAATTTAAATGTTATAAATTGTCAGCTTAAATCACCTCAGGTATCCGATTGTTGACGGCCATTTTGGGCTGCTGGGGTTGATGATGTTGCTGCGGAGGCAGCTGTTGTTGCTGATGATGATGGTGGACTGAAGAGCCATAAACATCATTGACCGGATCCATATCTGCGACTGAGCCGATACGCCTCGATCCCGGAGGAGCACCTCCGCCATGATGGCCACCTAATTAATTAAATCAATAATTTTTTTTAGCCATTAAACTCATACTTGTGCAATCAATTGATTTTTAACGGGTGTTGCAAAAGTCCCGCTAACATTTTGATATTGTTATATCAATAAATGAATCTTCAAATTCACTGTTTAAGTATATTCTATAGAAGACTGATGTTTTAATTTTAATAAGGGTAAAAGATCGCCATTTTATTGGTCGAAACGTAACAAGGAATAGTAATTTCAAGTGTTAATAAAGCACAAAGCGTTATTAATTAAGCAAGAAATAATGATTAAATTAGTATGTGTTTGTCACCTATTCTGCCGTTATTCTGATGCATCATCATCTGCTGTTGCTGGTGATGATGATGTTGCTGTTGTTGTTGTATCTGTCCCGGATGCACAGGTCCACTGCTGTAAACGACAGTGGCTCCTTGTCTCGGAGTGATGGGAGAATTCCTCGGACCGTCGCTGATGGGATCATAATCGGCGATACGGCCTATTCTTTGCTGATTGGCTCTCGTGTCCTGATAATTGACATCGACGTAGTTCTGCTGCTGCACGAGATTCTTATTATGATACGTTGTGTTGTCATTGTAATGATTATCGTAGATCGAGGTCTGAGGTACGTTTGAAGTGTAGCTTGAGATTTGGACGTTGTGATTTTGATTCTGATATTGCGGCGGATTCTGCTGGTATTCGTGCATCACGTTATTATCATTATTCTTGTATTGATACTGGTACGAGTTCTCCGGCTGCCGGGTGGTCTTATTATAATTAGTATCGTTGGAGATCGCCGCATGTTGCTTCACATTGTTCTGGTAATGCTGCGACGGTTGTTGCGGAGGTGGGACTTGGTGTTGATAAGACGACGATATCGGGGGCGGCACCACGTTCGGCAACATCTCCGACGCATAATTCTCCAGTTGAATGTGATAGTTGTCGGTAACGGATTCCTCTGTTGTGCGATAAAATGTGAATGATGTTATGACAATGTTAGACCAAATCCCGAATGACGATCACACCAAAACCACGATGACATAGAACAAAAAAAAAACGCCACATTATTGACATGCACACCAAGCTCAAGATGTTTTCGAATTACATACCGACTATTTCTCCGTTATCGTTGATGGCTCTTTGCTTCTCCATCTGCGCTTTTTTCTCCAATTCTCCGTGATACGCGACATTGCTGATAATTTTAGAGTTGGCTTTGATTCTAAGTGTCTCCGGATCGTCTGCAACCTATAAGCAAAAAACAATTATATATAATAAACTAACAAATTATATTTCAATGATTTTTTTACCTGTGTGAATTTTCCCTTTGACTTTTCAAAATCGGCATGATATTTCACATTGGACTGTATTTTCGTGTTTTCCGCTATTCTCTTCAACTCGGGAGTTTCGGCCATCGTAGTCGGTTTCACTTTCGGTATGTGTCTGTAATTAATAATAAAAAAAATATACATATTTAAATCATCCTCGATTGATTTTCATATAATATGATTGGAAAAAATTAGCGAAATAACGATGGAAATTTATAGATTGTAATATAAACCCTTTTATTCTACAGCCTGGTTATAATATTGATTATTCAATTAAACCGATATATTAGCAGGCCATACAACTGGATGTATTAATATCAAGATGGCGGACCAAAGCAGACGAGCCTGAGTGCGACAGTTAGTGTTGCCTCTGTCAAACTCATCTGCTTAATCCGCCATCTTGATATTTATATAATATATCGTTCTAGCTGAATTAAAAATATTTTTAGATTATGCAATTTTAAATGTGCTATATCAAATGGGGTGAATGGAGACAACTGTGCACAGTCGATAACACAGATATATTAGCAGGCCATATATCAAGATGGCGGACCAAGCAGACGAGTTTGACAGGCATTCTTATCAGCAGTAATGACTCATCTCATTTTGTGGAATTTAAGATAAATTATTATTATAAAATTTTTAATGGGGTGAATAGAGACAGAGATTACGATAATATTATGTCTCCAGTGCGATAA
>JAGTTH010006101.1:0-19524 GCA_022606485.1 Agraylea sexmaculata | reverse complement strand
GGTTGATTGAGACATTCATTACTATTACTAGTATCAGCATTTTGCCCAATATGTATGGCAGTAGAGAAGCTCCTAAGTAAACGACGACCTTCTATAACACAAATCCTACTCGTGTCTCACTAAACCTCAAATCCTCAATTCCATCTATTTGTATACACTAAATTAGAAACGACTAATCCAAACCACAGACTCAGCTGAATAAAATAGTATTCCTTTTAAGTGGGGTCAACGAATGAAAATCTGGCTATCATTTCAATTTATCTAAATTAACAATATTTGATTCAAATCACAATTTAATTTGTGAGAGAATGCTACGAAAATTCATCTTAATTTTTTTTTTCAAATACTATGAAAATAAATAGATCAATAATTTAACCGTTCGTGTATAATAATATTAATTTCACAACCTGCAGGTATATAAATAATATTAAATTTACTTTAATAATACGATATTGTTTCTTTCTTTGACAGATATTAACGATGCCATATTATAATATAAATAATATTAATTTTGAGGTTTCTTGGTATTTTCTCACCAGTAATGGCCATGTAAAAATAATAAATGAGAGAATCGTGGTTAATTTCGTGAAATCAAATTAAGATTACATAAATAAACCACAGATAAGCAGATATAATAAATATAGGCGTGTTCTTTTTTATATATCTCTCATCATTACGGCCATTTTCGATCAGACATATCGACGGGCTCGACTAAGAGTAATATGACTCGGGATATTACCTTTTTAACTTTTTCTCATTTTATTATTTTATTAATTATTGCGCATATTCTGACAAAAAATCACGATTCTAGTGCTTAAATTGAGAAAGATAGGTTTTTTCTTATGGGGTACGTTTCGAGTTATCGCCCACGGGAGAAAAAATTCGACGCTCGAGTAATACGAACGGAGACATCGCCTTCTTAGTCGTTCATTTGCTAAACACTGTAGGCGATATCTTCAGGTAGCTTAGTCTTCATTGCGCACACCGACACCATATACGTGTGAACAATCATGTGTGTATTAGTAACCAATAAGACACGGCTATGACTCCCCACCACCATCACTATCAGTCCCTTTCTTCCTGCCTTATAATACTCATACAATACTCACCAACAATTACACATTTCAAAAAAGATTCAAACATTTCAGGGATGCCGCAATACTTCTTCTTATTCACGATCACTTGTTTAAACTCTACTTTACTAAAATAATTTCATTTTTAATAATAATTTAATATTATTATTTCAAAAACACATTTTTCAGTGATAATATTAAATAATAAAAGTTATATTTTTTTTTAAAGTGGTCGAAACAAAGACTCCCTGCTTTGTAATAATATTGGTGGATTATCAACACTTTTGAAACCAAAAACTATAAGTGGTTCTTGGGTTTTACAAATATTTCCAACAGGTGTGTTTTTATCAGCAAAATCAACAGAATGATGAAATACCCTGTTATTTGTATTATATTCAAACAAAACTGCAATTCCAATAAATACGATAATATAAAGTAGTGAGTATTATAAGAATAGAGTTCCTATGGTCTTATTCAGTGAAGTGGTCAAGTCATATGGCTATTGTATTGTGAACATAATATATTACTAATATCGTAATTTACCGGTTGTATTTTTATTTAAAAACTTGCCACTAAATATGATCCCACATATGTGAGATGTTTAAAAAAAATTTTTTTTTCATTAAACAACTATTATTCTCTATTATTATTAAAATAGGGTATTTTGACATAACAAGCTGAAAATTTGTAGAAACAGTTATTTTTTTTCAATAAATCACACAGAGGCTTCGAAGTTTATTATTAGCTGCAATTAAACAAGCGGATGACAATAAATACTATCGTCATTTTAAATTATCAATATTTATTTGATTTACTGATTATTTCAATTAAATAACCATTCTTAGAATATATACATTCATTAATTCTACCACGTAATACCTCGTTCAAGTGGTTTGGAAAAAACACTTTTATATTAAATTGAACTGATATTTCTGTTTCTTGGATTATTTTTTTCATTGATTTTTTAAAATCCAAAAACCCTCAAATACCTGATATTTTTCAAGGGCTTATTCACTCTTATAATTATTGTGTGATATTTTTCAAAAAGTTTCAGTATTCTTTAGACTTTCAACGCCATAACATTATTTTTTTGTGTATTTCTATAAGATGAGAAGACGCGACGGTAATACAATTTTAAATATAATAGCTGATTTTGTTTTATTTGTGAGAAGTCACTATTGAATAGTGATTTTGTTAATTAAGTGTGTGGTTTGAAAACTTTAAAGACTTCTATAATATGAATAGCGGAAATTTCCCCATTAATATCAGTCAGTGCACCTCGTAAAAATAGTAGCGGTGACAAAAAAATGGAAAATTATCGACACAAGGTCAGTAATGCAAGTAATCTAGAATTTAAAGACAATATCATAAAATAGTAGAGAAACGAAAGGATTAAATTTTTTTGGAATCGTCCACTAGTTACTATAATCATAGTTAGATAACCATAAATAATATAATAATTCGATGAAGGAGATTTATAATTATAATGAAAAATATCCTTAGTATATTACGTATATGCGAAATGTAATGTATGAACTAATTAAAAATACAAATTATTAATTGTAAATGATTTTATAACTGCATACTTGGTATTATTGAGTGAGTATTACAGGTAATCGTACAACAATCTCAATATCCCATTGAAGTGTCATATCAGCTATAGCGAGGATAGACACTAATAATGATAAAATGATAGGAAGAGCTAATAAAATTATGTCACATGCAATTCAATATGAATGCATGAGAAAAAGTATACTAATAAAACCATTTTTTCAACAGAGTGAATGAATATCTTTACCATTTGTCTTTATTTGAATTGATTTTTGAGAAAAAGCATTATATTTTGTTATCTGTATTATATTCAAACAAAACTGCAATTTCTATAAACACTATAGAGTATGGTCATATTAAGTGAAGTGGTCAAGGAATGAATGCTTAAAATAATATCAGTTGGGAATTCTAGTCACTTGAGATATTCCAATGCTTATCCTAATTTACCGGTTGTATTTGTCTATATTTATTTATTTTATTAAAGGTAGTGGTGGAGTGTCTCTATATGAAGCAGGTAATAGTAGTGATATTGGCTAGTAGTAGTAGTAGGTATAGTAGTATAATAGATATTGTGGGTGTGTGCGTGACGGTGTAGTAGTGTGTGTGAGGGAGCTAGGATGAGAGTGTGTGAGTGTGATGCATAGTAGTGTGTGTGTGACTTATCATCTCCAAGTATTTCAAGAAGGACATTGAAGACAGCGATAACTCCGTGTATCGCCTTCCCGTGCGCTTCCCCTCCGCAAATCTTCCCTACAAGAACAATTTTTAGCTTGCCCCTTTTAAATATTGCATTATTACATATTTAAAAAATACTCGTATGTTGATAACACAATGGGGCACGTTTTTCCGAAAAAAAATGAAACGATATAACATCTGAATAAAGAGATATTAAATAAAAACCTTAAAAAACGGTTTTTCGGCCGTCCTGTAAAGTTGTGTTTTTCGACTCATCGCCGTCTTAGCGGAGCCCGTCGATATTAAGGTACTTTTTAAGTTGACACCGTTTAAGAGGAAAATAGTAATAAAAGATCTATAGGAAAAAATCGATAAAAATAATTATATGATTGTCTTTTCTCTGTAATGATAATATTGATTTTGATTGTGAAAATGATTTTCTATATTAGTTAGAATGTCTTACCTGAATTTCAGACTTGGCAATGGAGCTGGCATGGGTGACAGCATTTGGACACTTGTCACTGTATTTTGTCGAGGAATCTCCTAAAGTTTGAAATGTTCCAACATCGCCAGAACCATCTTTAGAGTTGGATTCAGCAACGAGCAAAAATCCGACAAACTTGTTGGGGATCGCTCCATTTTGACTGCCGACCAGCGTTACTGAAACAAAAAATTAATAATTAATGAAATTTTTAATTCAACCATATAAGTACGTTTGAAGAAACCAGATTAAAAAATGTAAATACAAGAAATAAATTATATGGTTGAAAATCGCGTCGGTCTTTGGGGAAATTAAATTCCGCACACGAGGCGGCCATTGGAAAAAGGGAAATTGTGTCGTAGCCAGCAAATCAAATTTCAAAGGAAAGAAAACACTCGGACAAGACAAAGACCATTATAATATGTCAAATTCAATTCCCAAAAGACCGATTTGTAAAGATGTGACTTGCGTACGTCAAAATTATATTGTCTAGTCTACTAAATTTCGTTATTCGAGTACCTATACATTGTGTGACTTAACTATATTATCTATATCTAACTCCTTGATACAAAATGTAAACAAAGTCAAATATGTTTCAAATAAGCGAATCTTTAAATTACCACTGAAATGTTGAAAAGACATTTCTTAAAAAAAAAATCATTATCAGATAATTTTTCACAAACACATTTGATTTTGTCTGTCTCCACAGTCCTTAATGATTTCACTATATTTGTGTTTTATTCATATAGTATTAAGTATTTCTTTATACATCTAAATTTTATTATTATTATATACATATATTTTAGTAGTCTACGAGTGGGTTTTTGTATTTTTTCCCCATAAATTGTGTTATGACTTATTAATTATATTAATTACCAATTGATTGTACTCCGTATTAAAATAAGTAAAAGACTTTGTCTATAAACTTAATATAGTAACATCTAATCATAATGTATCAAAATATTATCAAAGAAATTGTATTATAAAAATATTTTCTATATATTGTGAACGCTTTTCATTTGTGATAAAAATATTTATACTAGCCTTTGATAAAGGTTTTATAATAAAATTTCAATATAAAAATCATCCAAATATCTTCTAACATACTCTCATAGATTCACACAAAAAAATTGTCGGCATTTTTTCATACATGGTCGATATTTTTGTGTGGAAAGATGAGTGTGTACATATTGAAGTAAATGGAATGGAAAATTCACTCCACACAGAAAAAAAATATATTGGCTGGCTCGCTAAGTATTTCGTATGAAAACGAGATTTCGAAAAGACAGACTCCCGGTTTCGAAAATATTATGTAAAATCCCACATTTTACAGATATCGCGGTGTAAACCACACAAAGCAAAATATGTAAAAACAGAAGAGGGAAAAAAATCCCACATTCAATTGGTGAGAGTTATGCGAAAGGAGGAGCAGATATAAAATCCCTTGTAGACTTAGAAACCTAGTAAAAAAAAAACATACCCAACATCTACGATATTTCTTCTCCGCTGGGAAAATACAACGATAAGAAAAGATTTCACTCACTTTTTCACACACCACTTCGGCCTTGTCTAGGCGTAGAAGAATATGAAAATTTAAAACAACTCCTATTGAATATATTTTATTCGAAACGAATACGAAATTCGTGTTTGCATTGCATTGGAATCGAGAAATTGACATACAAAGATATTTTTATTTTACCTCCAGAATGAATCTATACATTTTTTTGTTTAGGGCTCAAGTACAATCATCAAAACATTAAAATATACATGCTGGATTCAGTTTACTAATTATTATTTTATTGTAATGGGTGGGGCAAAAGTCCCGCTACCATTTTTATTGCGAGTCATCTTGGTTATGTGACGTTTAGATCAGTATCGTCACTATATCTTCTCGTTTTTGTGGCGTATATTAATGCATTATAAAATTAGAGCGTATTATGATTGGTTAGAGTGAAACTGATCTAAACGTCAAATAAACAAGAGGATGAGCAATCAAAATGAAAGCGGAACTTTAGCCTCATCCATTATTTTTTAATAATCTTGTATACTAATTTAAAAAACAGAAAATTCTTTACAAGCACTTGAAAAAAGTATTTTTACAATTCTCAATAAAGCGATTTCATTAAATTTGAAGAGCTACATCGCAATAGATACAAAGTGTATTTTATTTTATTACGTGTTAAATTATTCTTTTTGTGGATTTCAAAAACACTTGATGATTAAACATTTCTTCATTTTGCAGCCGCACATTTTCCCCTTTAACAGAATATAATTCAGGATCGTTAAGCGTTGACCTATATTTTTGAATACCAAAACCAAATAGACGTATTACTGGAATAAAGCCTGTCTGATTGCTCTTTTTTTAGTACAAAAGTACACCAAAATGCAATATCTCCCGAAGTATCACCCTTTTATCGGGAAAAGAAAAATATCCCTGAATAATCAACCGGAGAGCTTGAAAAAGTATTTTCCAGACATTATTCAGCCTCGCCCCTTCTTTTTGGAAGTTCTCTCTTTAGAATCAGACGACTCAACTTCAAAATAATCGATTTCGCTTTGAATATTTATTAAAATGTTATTTATAATTGGATTGTGTGAAAATATACTCAAACGCCCATATTGAAACCGGATAAGTTTCAATACCTATTAACTGAAGGAGGATTCTTCTCGAGCACTAAAAGCCTTTCTTGATCAAAGTGAATTTATATTCTCGGAATACAATTCACACCCAACAATTAATCAACTCGACGACCTGTTTTAGATATTTTGATGTGGGGGAGCAAAATTTCGTACAAATAGTCTCACAAAATATTAATACAAATTTCAATCAAAATGAAAATAATAAAGCCCTTTTAGTAGAAAAGCTATTAATCAAAAATACTTTATTTATATGAGGAAATTTCGTAATGAAACATATTTTCATGATGATTAAAGCCTTTCCTGTTTTTGAGCTTAAAGAACGTCCTCGTTCTGGGGCCATTATTCAAGGAAAGTCTGATGATTGACGCTTTAATTAATTATTCAATCGATAAATCAAGACCTGTTCAAAAAGTGATTTAAGGCATTTGCCTCTAAAATACGGGTTTTTTACATAGGAATTTATTTTCTGTCTTAGGCCTGAAAATATGTATATTTACTTGTTATCGCTACTACTACTTCTAGTATAATTTCCTATACAAATATATATTGTTTCAACATTGTTTATTTGGTCGTATATAAGGAAATATTGCAAACACGCAACATTCCCTAATTAAATTCCATAGAGTAAACCGCGGCCTCTTAATACTATGCCAACATTGAATTCACGACACAACCTTTTGGTGAAATAAATATTTAACAATCAAACTATAATTAGCTTACTGTAACAAACAAAAACAGGGCGGAATACTAATACAGATTCATATAGGATAAATTATTTCAACTGGGAAAGCTACAAAATAACCAATATGCCTAAAATACTCGTAATACATAGTGGAAGCCGCAACAAATAATTGAAATATCCGCTATAATAATCAATACACATTTATATTTTGTACGTGGTTTGCAATCACAAATAGAAGCGATTAATGAAATTTATGGGCAAAGCAACTATCATTCAAATAAATATTTCATTATGTTATACAGATAAATTTAAATACGCATTCAAAAAATTCATTTATATTATTAAGAGGATGGTAAAATAAATAACAGAGTATACCAATTTTATATCAAGTTAATCTAATATTGGGCAGTATAATGATAGTTGTGGTAATAACGATAAAAGATAGTTACGTGATTGGATCGCTATTACGTTACGTAGTTACGGATCGGACAATGTCTCTCGTTTGTACAATGGTTTCCTACTATACCAATTTTATTTATTATTTATCTGATAAAGTCAACATTGTAATAAGTAAATGATATCAATATTAACATTTATTAATATCTTATTTGAAATGAGGCTCTTTATTTGATGCTGACGTATGTATTTGCGGTCAATCATGCGAACAATTGCTGAGTAAAAAGGATGTTGGGTTCAAATTCTGATTAGACTTGCTGTTTTGAATACTATATACCTATATTTTTATTGTGGATTCAAGAAAATAGACAAAAAGAATTTTCCTGAAGATAAATAAAGTAATTTATTTTTAAAAAATGCTAACGATTGGGTTTATATTTTAGAAATACACATGTATAGTATCACATATTATTATGGAATAAATTATATATTTAAATAACCAGTGAATTTGTATTTTCATTGTTAGATATACATACATACATAAACTGACTGGCTTAGCGAAAATCACTTATATATTCTCACTCTTAGATATACAATATATCATTAATTGAACATGAAATATTTTGAAGGCTTTCATGTAATCCTAACACGATTACAAAAAAAATAATAAAACAGGCCAAATCATTTTTTTATTTTTTTTTATTAATAATAAAATAATTCATTGCAGGTAAAAAAACTGGGCAAATTAAGTGAATAGTATTGGCATAAAATATTAACATCATATATTTTCTCATTAAAAATATGATAATATCAGAATATTCTCAAACTGTCATATTTTTTATACAAGAAAAAAAAATTTTAACATGAAAGCCTTTAAAACAAATGCATTTTGATTTTCCTATAAATAATTTTGCAGTTACTTATGGTACACTATTTAATTCTTCATAATTAACCGGCTGTCTTTGCAAAAGCTCACGATCTGTATTTTACCAATGACTGCAATAATTTATATTTTCAAAGTCTCAATCGACGATGGATGATTATTTATAAATAATAGTCCTGCACGGTGGCCAATGCACAATGCGTAACCTTATTTTATTACACCGCTTTAGAAATAAGTTATTACTAAAACTCATGAATATCAAAATAAGCAGTAGGTAGTTTAACATGCAAGCTCTAAAGGAACCATTTTCTATTGTCTGTCCTTACACCATTTGCTTTAGTCCTCTGGTTTAGATACATATTCATGAATATATTGAAGATGATGATTGATATTATACATACATACTTGTATAAGTAAAATACCTATATAATGTGTTCTCTCATTTGATCGCACCTGTCTGTTTCATCTAGAATTGTTTGCACGAACGTGTCCAATTTCAAGCCAACACAATTTCCCATATAACTTTATATCAACACCATCACTATCATATTGCAACTACACAAATCAAACGTTTCGAATAAACTGCATCGTGTTGTGATGGAAAATACACAAGATTAATACTCTTATTACCCGAATAATATTGTTTTTATTATTAAAGGGTCTCACGTGAAAGGGGGTGTATTGGTTAACTTTTCTCGTAAATCTGTACTCTAAACTGCTGTGTTTGGTAGGTGGTAAAAGCTGCAGTAAATTGAAGTCATAAAAGCAGGCTCAGAATATTTCGACCATCCTTCCAAACAGAAGCTTTTTAATGCAACGACTTATACCCTTCTATACAATATTTATTATATGATGCTAACATCAGTTTAATGAGTTCTTATCCCAATATAAGTATATATATTACAAATATATTATAGGGAATAAAAAAGAAATACCATTAAATACAGCGACGATTTATACAAATATCACGATATTTTAAATTCAAGAGAGGAGACATCTGCTACATAAATTTAATATTAAAAAAAGTTTATTTGTCTGCGGTCTTTTAACTAGGAATATCATAGACTAAGCATATTTGAAAGGTCTTTTGATTACAGCACATCCAAGAATATAATATACAGAACAGGCTAAGGGGTATGGTGTGTGATAAGTCCTTGGTATTCAGTTCTCAAAAAAATGTATTTATAAGTGACTAATATCATTTTGTGAAAACCGTATTAAATTATTTTTTATAATGAAAACAACTTTAAAGCAAAAATAAAGTCAATCTAAAAACAATTGGAAATTTCAATATATTTTTTTCAATTTTAAGAAATGTGCCAGGTTCAAGATCTGAGGCCATCTTAAGACACTTTTTAGGACAATTTGAATTTTATTGATATGAGTTTTTGCCGCAGTAGATCAAGCTGGGCATCCATACAGGAGAATCGGTTTGATAATCAATTTATATAGAAGTAACACAATATAAGTAATGTTTATTTATACTGAAAATACAAAAATTGAGCCCAAAATACTATTAGTGCACTTACGTACATACGTATTAATATAAATGGGGGTGAAGTGATAAGTACACCTACCCTAATACATAAAATAGTTTTATATTATTACAACTAAAAATATAATATTCCCTATATAAGGTTGTACATACATATGTATATAATCCAATCTTGAAATTACTTAAATTAATAGATATACATACATTTTTTTATGTTATTGACATTTTATATTTATTTAAGACTTTGTATTAGTAGTCACCGTGACAAAGGAGAGGCTTTCCCGTCTCAGAATCATATTTCTATTTTTTAATATACAGTATGATATTTCCAAATGAGCAAAGTGAAAAGATAAGGTAAACGACTACATAGTCATATTTTGCAGGCGGTCCATCGTAAAACTTTATGTGTCATCTAATACAGACATTAAATATACAACAACATCCTTCATAATCACATCTTATTATATAAATGTTAAATATGACTTGCAACCTTTTTTATACATCAATCATTTTAACAGTACTTTACAGGATTAGAATTCGATTTAAATTTTTACTTCAGAAGTTATCTTCGTGGAATAATAAATTATTGCGATTAACGACATCGATAAAAGTCGTCGATGCTTTAACGGAAATCTCTCGAAGCTAGAATTTATTGCGAGAACTAATAAAATCTAGAAGATCGTAACAGATAATACGACCAAACGATAAAGTATAGAATTATTTGTGCCGATAAGGTAGTTAATATAATTTAAATAATATATATAATAAAACACACGCTTTAATAAATATCACGATCTTTCATGAAAGAGGCTATTTTTAATAAAACAACCCAAATTATATGATAGCTGCATATAATTATAGCTGGGATAAGTAGAGAAATTTAGTTTAAAGTGCAATGTGAGCAAGTTAAGTTTGAAAACAAAGAGATATTCCATCGTTGTGAAGGTGTTTCTGTGTCAAATGTCTTTAATTACGATTTCCTGTTTAAAGTTGTTCCAGAAACTAGGCGACGTCAAAATAAAAGCAATGCTCAGTACAGTCTGTTCAAAAAGTATTTATTATATATTTTAACAAAAAAAAATAAAGAATCGCGCTATTTAGTACAGCCACGTCTAGTTCAAATTATTTTGAATAGAAGATTAATTGGCTTAATAATACTGTTTATGTTGCATACAATCGAGGCTGATTTTACAAAGTATCCTGTTTGTGTAATTAAGTATGCTGCAAAACAACTCGGATAGACGGGAATATAAAATTAGACCGCTTCTACAATTAAACGCTATTATTTGATATACTAATAAATAATTTTTATGCAAATTTCACGCTCAAAATATTGGTTATAAAATAAAAGGGTAGATCGCATTAAAATAGCTGTTCTTGGTCGTTTCGTTTTATAGCCGTTATCTGGCATCAAGTTTTATTGCAATACTCTTACGTTTTTGTGACTATACAATGAATGCAGGTTTCGATCATATTAAATTCAAAGAGTACTCGTATCATACATTTTGATATTGGTAATTTTTTGATTATTTTTTTTACAAGAAATTCAATTAATTGTACGGGTTTCACTTGGAAAATATTTTTAATGCCACGGCTTCATTGATATGAAATGAAAAAGTTTTTTGAAAGTTAAAAGAGTGCTTTGAAAATATAAAGCCGGGAGATTCGTAAATCCAATATCTTCTTTGAAATTATTAGTGGTAGACTGAATTTTACATCAATTTTAATTAAAGTTGTTGGGACTTAAAACCACGGCATGATAATTTACCAAACATTTAATTCAGAACTATAACTAATATACTCATATTTAAAATGAATATATATTTTTGGTATATATGTATAGTGCTTACTACAGTAAACAACGTGTGCTACGCCGTAGTAGGTGCTAAATATATATTTATTATTAAGATTTTAGATGTCTAACATTAATATCACCAATTAAAAAACTAATGCACCAAAGTTTGAATTTATTGGTATACATTATAGTTTAATTGTGACCTTTTTTCACTTTCACAAAAAGACGAGAACAACGAATATAGCAATTCATTACATTTTCAGACCCTGTAAAAAGTTTTCAGGGGAAATTAATTTGTATTTTCGGTATGAAACTTTAGAAATGACACTTCTTTTACAACAATATATAAAGATATAGATTAAAATTAATAATTAATTGTTGATTTTAATGGTACTTTTAAAACAGAATTTACACGATATAATGCAAAGGCGACAAAGAGAGTCAAAGTTGTCTCGTAAATGAAACTTAAAAAGTTTCTATCACAGATTTCGCCCAAGAGTAGAAAGTTTTTTTTAAGAATTTCTTTTATTCTCTTACATTAACTCTCAGAGGACGAAGTTCGTTCATTTGACATAGTTTTTCTTTAGGAAAGGACGCCACTCTCGCTTTCTTCTTTCTTTTTTTTGGACCTCCGTCAGATTCCTTATCGTCTATTTTAAAAGAAGATAAGATTTCCCAGCATGTTCTGTTCAAAAATGCAAATATTTTTTTCGTGTTCTGTCTTATTAAACGACGAGCTTTTAGGATAACACCATGACTTATTTCAAGAGCATATTAACGTTCAGTAAAATATAATTTGTGACAGTGTAATAATTTTTTTTCACCAATGGTTTATTATAGGCAATATTTAAATCTTTCTTTTTACTACATTTTATGTGAAACATTTGAAACTGTAAAATTCAATATATTATATTCATGAATATGATCCCAAATAGTTGAGTTTATACAAGTTTTGGGTGACTTGTTAGTCTGACCCGAACAAAAAGGTCTGTCATGGGTTAGTTAACTTTATAATATATGTATTCAATTTAAAATGCGATAAATTTAGTGTATTTTCTCAACAAGCGGCGCGCCTGTCAATATTGATCAAGCCATTAAGAGCAAAATAGCCAGTGACGCTAATTGGTGAAATTTCAGGCCGAGCCAAACCTATAGAATAAATATTTTCCCATTTAATTTAAATCCAGGTGGGATTTTGGTTTATTTGTTCGGTGCATCTGCGAGATTCTCAGCTTGGAGAGGTCTTTTGCGGAATTTCAATTAGTCTCTTCAACTATGCAACTCATTCATTTCCATTCGATTCCATTTCGTTGAACTATTCTACAACCTTCATTCGGTTCGAGAGGATATGTCAAGAGTTAAAGCTCTTACCACACTGGCAATAAAACTAATCAAATCAACCAAAATGTCGCCGTAAACCATAAAAAGAATGGCCAATGTAGATTTGGTTTGAGGATATTTTTTATATAAATTCTATCCAAACAATAAGCGGGAGTCTAAAATGAAGAAACGGATATATAAATAAGTAACATACAGAGCCAGTTTATTCAAGTCGTGTTAAATCGCATGCTCCATGGCAACATATTGTACGAATCTCGTGTCATATACAAATATTCCGTTTCTTCAGCGACTGTCAAAGCTATATATAAGCGGTTCCGATGAGTGTATCGGAAGCATTCAAGAGAAGATGGATACAGGCGATTCGAGCCGAAGCGGCGCGTTCGGCTCGAAACTGGAATGGAAGGGATAGCATGAGATTTTAATATAACATCTGTATAACAGCGAGCTAGATTTTTACAGCTGGTAGCACGAGCTAAATCTTGTAGAAACGCATTTGGCGCGAAAATCACCGAGTGACAAGAGCTCAAGATTTAACACCAGTTGAAGAAAGCAGGCCTTACCTAATTACGTATGTAAGATAAGACCAAAGGCTTTATTTTATGTCGTCGCGATACGATTTCAAAAAGTATGATATAAAGTCGTTATAATAGTATAGGAGAACAATGTGTAGAAGTTGGATCAAGTAGTTCCATTAAAGTGCACCTTAAACCATAACGTGTACTTTGTTTCACATAAATGTTGCCACAATCATACAGATATACGATATTGCCACTTTGTATGTTATTGCGGCCATTCATACAAAGTGACCATAGATAACTTGTGGCTTTAAAAAAGGATAGACATTGTATTGATAAGTTTATCGGGTGCAAACATACTATAAATCATAATAATCTTATCTGCATATATTTCTTATATTTAATTTCAAGTGCCATATATTCAAATAGAATCGAATGACACCGTTAGATAAGTCAGTGAACTATCTTAATGTATAAAGCCCGGGGCAAATCGCAACGAAAGGAGTATTATGGTAAGGTTTATAAAAAGGGTAGTGGCATTTGATGGGTAAGTTGGATATCTCCTTGGGATTCATACGGTAGTCCCAAGGGGGTGATTAGCACGTAAAGGGCTTTGTAAAAGGTTTGACCTATTTTTGAACATCCGACTATCTTACTCCACCACTTCACACTTTTTCAAACTTTCTTTATCATATTTGACTGCGACATTAATTTGATAAATAATAAGAGATTTGTTATGAAGTCTCAATGCAACAGAATCTTATTATTCGATAAAAAATAGCTAAATGCTTTTAAGATCAATTCGACTTATTAAATTACGGATGGATTATGAAGGATATCGAAATGATATTTAGTACTATTGGAAAACCATTAGAGAGATGAAATACATTTAAGTATCAAATTGTAAAATAAAAATCGTTCGATTTAGTGCAAGACACTTATTACTATCATTTAATATTATATCTATATATATTACAATTTCTTTATTATGTATTTTAATGTCATATAAGTTTTTACAATGATTGATTGAACAATACATCTTTGGAAATCTTTTTAGGTGTACAGTGTTATAATCTTTTTACCTATAACTAACATGACAATGTTTTATTTAAATTTGATATGAATAATAGTATTTAATTATAGAAAGAATGGGAAAATAAATAAAAACCCATTTACAAATTTGAAGATTAATAAATAATAAGAACAAAAAAAAATATTAACAAAACAATTACAAAATATAATGCTTAAAAAGTGGATTATTAGCAATTTACACTTTATTTTTAAAAATTAAATCAATTTTGGAATTCCATTGGTAAAATGAACTAACGTTTCCTCGAGGCTAATTTGGTTTTATTTACATGTCTTATGATTGGGTTAGTTAGTCATTTTAGTGTAATGTTTTTTACGCAAATCTGCGATATTTGCTTTGATAATTTTTAACTTAATCCTCGAGAACTTCTTTAAGAAATGTGCCAGGTTCAAGATCTATGGCCATCTTAAGACACTTGTTTTGAACAATTTGAATTTTAATATTATATCTAATGTCGAATAAATTCAATATTTATACTTAACCTCATTCTAAACTATTTAATTATTTTTTAGTAAATCCATTGGGTACAAGTAGTGTTAAATATTTATGAAAGTGAAATAAATGAACTGCAGTGCGACAAAGTGGACCAACCATTACAAACAGCAGGGTCACTCATAACCTCACATTCCTTATAGGGATACCTTTCCATTTAGGGTGGACTTCCAATAACCCCAAGACCCTCATAACACACCCCTTAGAATCACGTTTCCGCTTGATGAAAGTCCACTGGCAATTTTACACACTAAATTAAATACTACAAATTACTACCGTGACATTATAATGAAATACTTCCAAAATGAGAAATTCTTTCGAATAAAAAATCCGAGTGTAAAAAGGACGAACGTTCGTTCTGATTTTTATAACCGAGAAAGGAATTCAGAGAATATTAAACATTCTAGAAATACAGCCTTCCGAAAAACAGTACCTTTTAAATACAGTCAACTAATAATTACATAATTAAATTGTTATTGAAAATTCCTGGGGCGTATTATTTGAAATATAATATTTTTATCCATGACACATACAAAATCTGAACATTGTGGCATAAATCTCTGTAAAAGTGCAGTTAAACTTATTCTGGAATCCGTAGAAGTTTTTTGCTTGTGTCAATAAATTCTCCACGAACTGGGTTAAAAGTGTCCAAACCTGATACATTCGCTATCAGTGCCAACTGAATCGTTATTGAAAAGTTCAATCAATTAGTTTCGTTTCAGAAAACATCTCTTTCCAGTAGAATTAAATTGAATATTTTTTACACTACGTGTAGTGAAAAAATGTTAAACTGAAAATATCTCTGAATTATGACCGGCTGTTAAACCATGAAGTGCTTCATGGTGAATGGCTAATTTAGTTCTTTGTGAAAAAGCCCATTAAATTCAAGTACAGCGGAGCTTAAAAATACAATATATGAATAAGAATTTATTAAGATGTACTAAAAGAGCTTTCTAAATAATGATGTGATTATTTTAACAATGTATTATTCGTCCTAAATCTTTCCCAACAACCACACCGCCTTCTCTTCTATTCTGTACTCACTTCATCGTCATTATTAGACTAAATTAAATATAACCTCTCATATGTAATGGTGAGAAATAGATACTACAGTAATTCAAGTTTGTAAGTATCTATTTTTAAGAATTGTTATTCTGAAAATTAATATTTTGGGAAGAATTTCTGCAAACTGCGAGAACAAGCGACGAGCCGAAAATATGTCGCTTTCTCGCATCAAAGAAAATATACATAATCTGTTGACAAAGGGCTGACAAAGAGCTTCAGATCGCAAAAATGACAAAATAAAGTATCCTCTCTTCCTCGGTAGTACCAGCAGGATGAAAATGAAAGTATCTGCGTTGTATATTTACAAGATGTAAACGTGAAATTTCAAAATAATCCCATAAATTTTCTCGCACCTGACTAATTACAATATTCGTATTAACGCAGTTAATAAATGATGTGGGAATATTATCACTTTGCTACATAAATAATTGAATTTCAGACCAAAAATAAAGTGTCTGAATTGTCCATTAATGATTTGGCTAGCCACGATTAATGAGAGCGTTTGTTTACTGAACGGAAAATGCCGGGTATAAATTTATTTGCCTTTCAAAATTGGGTGCGGAAATTAACATCACATTCAATTCCTAATTTTAATTTAATCTCATTGTAATTAACCGTGGATATTATACATACAATATGACTACAGACATTTAGTATTATTAAAGGCATAACGGTTGAATTCACAAATGGTTAATATAATCATATTGTATGTAATAACCAGTCGTTTTGTAGTAGAATAAATACAGGTAATATTTCATGAAAATATTATTAAACAAATTTTAAATATGATTTTTTAGACACAACAACGTGTAATTTAATTGTCTATCAGAGATCTTAAAATCCAGGAAATTAGAGTAAACCTCAAACAAGGGTCGGGATTTTATTAATATTATTCCCGATCTCCCAGTCGTAATAACCGATCATATCAATTTAAAAATAAAAATACTTGAGCGGCATTTGAATCCATGACCGCAGTATTTGTAGCTACATGTATTATCTCTTGAGCTATTACGCTGGCTGGTTATATTTACAAGGGAATTTCAACATTTCATTATTATTTAAAAATTAATTGAATGGATAAAACATCACAGATTATTTCTTATTTCGGAATCAATATCTATGAATTCTTGCTATGCTTCAAAGTTATATGATTCTATAAACTTATAGTGTATCATTAAAAGCTAATCTTAAAAGAAAGTGTCGATATTTGTGTATGTCACACTTTCTCAAAACTATGTTATTGTATTAGATTACGATATTACTACTCACAATCGTTTGCGGTAAGTTAATTCGCCTCAGGCCGTGGGTAAAATTTGAGTAATATGTCAGCCATCAAATAAACATAATTTTTGAGTTTCGGTGTATATTTGCATAAATTGATTATTCTTACCTGTATAAACGCTGTTTGGGATGTAACTCTCTCCACTTCCCGACACCTTCAGCACATATCGACCATCTGCTGGGGTTTTGGGGGTGGAACTACCCTCTGGTGTTCTGTCACATCGTCCTGCATAAAGCGATGGTGCCAGGTTCAAAGCCAGCAGCGTGGTCAGCAATGCTGCCAGCCCGCCGCCCATGATGGAATCGCCCACCGCAGCCTACTTAGTCCTGTAAAAATAAAATTAAATATATTAAAAATTTGAGGCTTTACAAGTATTGAGGTGTGAGTACAGAGAAAGGCCAAACTATGGCTTGTACAACGATGGTGTCTTTTTTTGAAGACTAGTTCTGCCGAGAAGTCGAGTGTTTGGCAAGTGGCCAGAACTGAAGGCGCCTCAGCACATAACGTTCCGTTTTTACCATGACCTTAGAACACCTGGCCTCCTCAATAATAATACTACTACTTTAAAAATAAGCAAGGCTTTTTGATATTCATTATCAAATTATATTATTGAATGTCTCGGATATCTATGAGATTTTAGCATTATTTAATTTGTTTTGTCTTGTGGTCCAGTGGTAAGTGTGACGAATTCGAGAGTGAGACTCTCGGGTTCAGTTCACTCGATAGATCTAGCAAATAACTAAATCTGAAGGATTCATTACTGTGTGGTGTCCTGGGAAACCACTTCTACTGTATTCTCTCATAAAAGCCACTGTGGCCTGACCAACCCCTTAGAAGGAAAATCAATCAATAGGGAAGGCTTCACGCTATTTATTTATTAGATTAAAAATATTCTTGAAGATCATAATTTATTGTTGATACCAATTAAAATATAATAATTTTTAGTCATACTCCAAATTGAACATTTTTTATTATATTTATTAATAATAGATTTTAATTATTCTACTAGTCACAATATATATTATATCAACCTCGTTATAACATCAACAAACATTTCCACGTGTAGACAAAAAATACGATGATTCAGGTCAAAAATAAAAATGGCAGCCACCCAAGTTCAGTGTTAAATCACCTCATTGTCGAAAAGGCATTTATATTAATTACAGACGTAACTGTTCTTCAAATTTATTATTATTACGATTAGATCGATTCAAACCATGGCGAGATAAAATATTCGATTGGTTACTCCACAACATTATCGTTAATGTCTTTAAGGGGATAAAGTATGATTATTCGTGTAAAACGACCGAACTTTCCATCGATTCTCTCGTTTTAAGTTTGAAATATTGTCACGATAAAAGACATTATTTTGATGATTTATTTTAATCCATTCATGTATATGAAAAAATGGCAATTGAGAGTATATTTTATTAATGAACAGTTAAGTTATCGTAAATATTTAGTTTGTAAAAGCGTGTAATGAAAGATTTTACTTTTAAATTGTATACATAGGTATTTAGTATTTTTGATTATTAACTTTTTTACTAAGTGTTTTTAAATTGGGAGCAATATTGAAATGAAAGACAACAAGCAGTCTGGTCTGTTTCATGAAAACGGTTGTTTTATTAAAGTTGAGTTCTTCTGGGAGATTATTCGAGGCAAAAAATATATATATTTGCTAATACAAAGTCCAGACCAGCGAGACAAAAGTGTAGAATTTCAAATATTATTATTGTAAGTAAAATATATTCCATGAACAAGTACAACGTTCGTAATATTCGCCTCTTCATTTTGCCTTTGACATGACATATAATTTGTACAAAGGCTGTCTTCTTCAGCTGTATCTCGAATGGAAATGTACATAAAATGTCGATATTAAAAAGCAGGCTTTTTTCAAGCCAGTTCGACAGTAGCCAATAAAGTCTAAACACGGTATAATATATCCAACGTGCATTTTTTGTCGACAGACGCTTTGTCTTCGCAAACTTGACAAATCATTTATCTTTCAATATGTTCAGCTTCAAACTAATGTGTACAATACTACAATAAATAAATAAATAAATATATA
>JAGTTH010006098.1:0-12426 GCA_022606485.1 Agraylea sexmaculata | reverse complement strand
ATGATAATATGTTGCTTTATTTTTTAGATTATTAACAGAACGTGGCAGAGCTTGAAAGAAGTCTACCTCAAAAGAATTTATCCAGACATTCGCAATCCATATTACAAATTAAACAACAATCAAATTAAAATGTTCAAAGATGGGTGAGTTTGTTAACAAATTATTCAATCTGAATAAATTTATATTTTAATATTCAACTCGTAGATATGAAAAGCAAAGTTTCATTGACTGGACTCACACACCTGATAAACCTTCAAAATCATCTGAAGGTAAGCATAGTTTATTTTATTTCACAGCATTACTGCGCAAATAATATATTTCACCTCTTTTCCTTAAGATTTGATCGTTGACTTTTCCAATTTTTTTGTTGACATGACATACTTTCTCTTGAAAACTAATAGTACAGTTGTGATTTGTGAAAAACAATATGTAATTTATTCGTTCCAGTATCACCTGTAAACTCTGAACCAAGAAGTTTAAGACCTCGCCTGTCACAATTGGACCAAGCTAAAAAACCTGTTGATTCAAATAAAAAACCTAACAGAGAATCTTTATCATTTTCACTGGATGAATCTGAAGAATTGAATACACAAAAATTCAACTCGATTATTCCAAAGGGCACCGTCAGTACTCCTAAAGAAGCATTAAAGAATACAACACCCACAAAGCCTTCAGAAACGTCACAATCCATTGAAAGTATTGAAATTGATGACAGTGACGAATTGAACACATCATTTCTTGAAAATTCTGGTCAAACAACATCTGAAACCAGTGGCAATATTTCTCAATTGGCTCAAGAATCATTAAAAAGTCCCACTTCCAATAATATAAACGACTCCAAAAGTACTAGTAACAAAAGAAATGTTTTTGGCTTATCTACGGGTAATTTATAGTTTTTATTTAAAATAAATTGACTACCGCATTAGATAATGTAGTTAATATGATTTTAGGAAAGACATCAGTAATTGATAGCAATCACGTTAATAATGCCAAAAGCCCCAAAAAGCAGAAAACTTCACAAAAGTAAGTCTTGATAGCGTGTATTTTTTTAATGCATATACAATTTTCACATAAAAATTTCCTCTCTTCAGGATATTGACCCCGGTAAAGACCAATAATCAAAAAGAACCAATCTCAAATGAGACCTCCACCTCTGATTCTGAGTCTTCAACTGATAAATATGAACAATTAAAATACACAAGTATTGACAGGTAAATTTATTAATTTTATTTTAATCTCCAACCAATTTATATTAAATTCTTGATAACATATTTCTTTCAATCAATATAATATTTATCTTTTTATGATTTAGCATTGCTCAACCAATATTTGCTTTGTATAATGGCGAACTGCATGCTCTCTATGCTGAAAAAAAAAATTTAAAATACCAGTGTTATATTAAAAAAAATCAAATACCAGTAGAGACTAACGGAAGTGAGTATTTGTTATTATTATGACAGCATTTATTTATCTAATCGTATATATCTTTTAGATGATTCAAGTTCCAAATTAAACAAGGTTAAAGAGAAACTCACCAATTTGCTAAACATCGAGGCTACAGACAAACTTACTAAGTAATTATTAAGTAGTGCATTTTTATAATGTGTTTTTGTAATTTAATTTTTGTTTAATAGTGGTGATGCTCATGGATCAGGTTATAATATTCATAATCCATCTAAAAGATATTTAAATAATCCATTTCACGATAGTGATCTACCAATTTTATTCTCAGAACAACCGAAAAAAGTTGTAAGTAATTTTAAACAATTTTAACGAATGGATATATTAATTATTTTTTTAATTTATATTAAAGGAATCGTATCCTTCGCACAAAGTTATCGACTTTCCAAGTGATGCCTTAGAATTACAATACTATAAAGATATTGAACGGTAATACAAATCATATTTACTAAAATAATATTTTGTTCAAAATTCAATTATTTATTATGTTTATTATAAAATAGATATCTAGAAAGAGGTTGTCGAGGAAGAAAACCCATGAAGGAATCGTACCAAAGAGTTTTGACTGAAGAGGAAAAACGCAAACATAAAAATTATGCTCACCTTTTTAGAAATGAAGGTTTGTAAATTCAAAATAAATCATACTCTGCTTAAAATAATTCAAATATAAATGTAGGTACAGGACCGAATAATGGAAAAAATCTTCAAGATATTTACACTCTAGGCATTGAAGAATTGCATAATAATAATCTATTTAAAGAAATCCAAGCACTGGAAAAATTGGGTGAGTTGTAAAAAAAATATTTAGCCAAATATTCAATTAAAAATATAAAAAATATTTTAGATTTAGACTTGAATCAAGAAAACCTTGAAATGAGTGAAAGCATATTGAGGATAAAATATTTAATCGAGAAGAAGAAATCGGAAGCCCTGTTAAAGTTGTTGTCGCAAAAACTCGAATCAAACTCTCCGCCTAAGAATAACATTGACGTTCCTCAAATTAACTCGTATGTATAAAATTAATGTGTTATTCATTTTATTGTCTTGTTTATTTACTGATTTTTATTTTAGTAATAAAGTGACTGAAAAACCTGCACAAACCAGACCAACCAAAAGACCTTTATTAAAAGGTAATTTTTTTTTGATATAGTAGTAATTTATGGAAATCTAACCCTGCTTTATACGAATTTCAGATAGTATAAAAAAATCCCCAAAGAAAGGTGTCGGCTCGAAGACTGCTGATGATAAACAAGTAGAGGTCAGTCGATAATTAATTAAAAGCCTTATTTTGAACTCAAATATTTTGTATATTGTAGGATGTTCTCGATAATTTATTTAAATTAAACACTCGACATAGTGAGAGAATATTGAATAATTCGGAAGATTTAAACAACCATCACGAGCACGACAAAAATAAGTCCACATCTTCAAGCCAAAAAGGTATTAAATCTTTAAATGCAAATCGGAAAACAATCAAAACCTTGTAATTTATTTTAGACGAAGACATTTTAAAACTTCGCCAAAAAGAAAATTCCATATTTAACGCAATACAAATGGAAAAACAACAGCAAGTGGATTCGAATAGAAAGTATTTATTTTCAAAAGCTGAAATCAAGCTGGCGAAAAATCCCAGGGTATCCAGCAAACCGTATTTTGTAGCTGCCGACGCTAAACTGCTTAGTGACAGCGAAGACGCTGAAAAGTAATGCTCTGTTTTTATATAGTTTTAAAGAATTATTCGACCAATTAGTGAATTTTACAGATCTTCAATGCTCTCGGATATGCACAAAATTTTTAATGAACCAAAAGCTATCAAAAAACAAGATTTAAAACCTAATCGAGTTTCACCAAAACCAAGCACTTCAACTAATATAAGTGATGCAAATGATACAAAAGTGAAACAAACTCGCAGTACTAAAGTAATTCATACTCGTTTATAATGTATAGTAATGTTATTTAAAAAAAATATATTTTTCAACAGATTAGTTTAAGGAGTCATCAATTGCCGCCTAGTAATGAACCGAAACAAACGAAATATGCTCTAAAGAAACCGGTTATTAAAACAGGTGCGTCTTTATCAAAGCTCCTAATTTTTTTTTACAAAAATTTTTTCTAAAATTGAAAAAAATTAAATAGATTGGTTATTGAAACAGAGAATGGGAATAATATTAATAAAATCCCAACTGTCTCAATCGTTACCGCTTATAAGAATACCGGACAACTGAATGCATAAATATCAAGATGGTGGATCAAGCACAATAGTGTAATGAGAGTCTGTATATGCGGTGCGTATACGAATACAGCTGGTGCACATAAATACTATCAGCTTTAGCACGACTCACTAACATCAATCATATTGAATATGGCCGTTAGTGTTGCCTCTGTCAAACACATCTGCTTGGTCCGCCATCTTGATATTTATCATCAACTTGTCCGCCTTTTAATATCAGTGATGTCCTCTCAATCCAGTTTTTCTCTGATTATGTAAATTGTAAGATAATAAATAATATTTAATTCACTAATTAAACATACCTTAATAAATTTCCAGAGAAACCCAAAATTGTAAAAGAAAAAAATGCTGTGGATACAAACTGTGATGAGGACATTAAATTCATGATGAATCCCGAGTGTAGTGGTGAGGATACTAAATTAACATTGAATCCTGATCTTAGTGATGAAGATACTAAATTAACGGTGAAGACCGAGCTAAGTGATGAGGATACCAAATTCATGTTGAATCCCGAGCTCAGTGATGAAGATGTTAAATTCATGATGAATCCCGATATAAGTGACAACGACAAGTTCATGTTGAACCCCGATTTCGAATCGATTTTCACCAACAGCTCAGATATTTTCCGATCTCCTTTACCCAAGTCCAAAAAAAAAACAGAAGCCTTTCTTTAAAATCCAACTGAAAACGAAAAAAGGGAGAAAGCGACGACTCTCAAAAGCTACCCACACGTCGCCTCCGAAAAAAAAATCAAAAACCAATAACCAGTAAGTCCCGATCCTATCCATTTTACATTTCACCTTAATTCAATCATCGAAAAAATAACAAAAAGTACCATTTATTATTAATATTATTCAACTAAATGATGAAAAATATGTTGATCTCGTCTGTTGAACTGGCGTTTTAACAGCAAATCTAGTTTTCTTTTTGAGTGTGTACATTGTTGATTATTTATGAAAACACAGTATATAATCTTTAAATATATATTTTTTAAATCTAATATATCGAATCAATGTTGTTAGCTTATAATGAAAGTTGCACTTGTTGAATAATCTCTGAAAATCAATCTAATAATGAATTGTTGGTCGGGTACAAATATTTAAGTTATCGATAAACTTTTATTTCAACGTTACATGATTCGAGGGTGCAAAATTGATGATATCAATTATATTGTTACGCTGTTTACAAATCTTTCATCGGCTATGAAATGGGGAAAGTTAACTTTTTATAATGTATTCAAAATCAATGTACAATATGGTGCCTTTTAAAATGTTAATCCTAGTTGATTTTAATAAATATCCCGTACTACTTTTGTAGTATTAAATATATACACATATAAATAAAATGTTTGAGCAGCATACGATTTGTTTATATTTACCCAATTCCAAATCCATCACCTTAAATTAATAGTCTTTGATTTGGCATGGAATATTAGTTAATATTTGGCAAACTCGGCAAATTTTAAAGATGAATACATTCTGCATGAATAGAAGAATTCTTTTTACCATTGCTTAAATAAACATTTTTTTTTTTAAATTAGTAAACTGCCATATTTTCTTGATTGCAAGATGCATCCTTATTTGATGATAAATAATAAAAAAACATTAATGGAGGAAATTTGGTATATTGAATTTATTTATTGATGTTGTTTATACTCGGAATCTACTCTATGGTATTTTCAATGTATGATTCCATAATTTTAATATGATTTATTTCACAGATATCATGAAGACGCAAATAATAACAGAGAGATGCTGTCTAAGAGTTATGATAGCATGTGTCCCGGTTTAATCCAACAGACTCCGAAGATTCCTAGAAGACAATCTTTCCCGAATTCCATATCCCTCGACGATATAAACACTAACAGCATCATGACTTTCAAAAGTTTAATATTAGAGTCTAATTTCATGCACTCGTTGACTTATTTTAATGATCTAACGCTAAATTTTAACAATATGTCACTAACGAAATGTGTCTCAGGTATTTGAATCATAAAAAATATATATGTATGAGAAATTAAAGCATTTACTTGATTTTAGATGCGAAATTTGACGATTCCGACGATCATGCATTACTGTTTATTGAATCGCCTCTGCAATCACAAGCTGGGATTGACCTTTGCCAAAGAGTAATAGCTGAAGATGATTTATTCACGTCGGACTCGAGTTATGCAGAAAGAGAAAATTTAAATAATTAAAAACAAATTTACATGTACAAATTTTTTATTATAAATTAATTGAACAATTTCCATTAATGACACAATGAATTGATTATGTGTTTCTTTTTCTTAAAGTGTACTTTTTAGCCATACTATCATCACTGCTTAGTTTAGTTTTACTCTCGACCACTTTTTTGGTATTATTAGCCGGTTCACTGTAACTAGGGCTTGTACTTCTTTTTAAAGAATGCTTATCCAGAATTTTATTACCGATTGTAGACGACCGGATAACATTTTGTTTGGTGGGAACCTTTGAAATTTTTTTTGAGTTTTCATCACACGATGAATTGCCTAATTTTGGTCTAGTCGATCTGGAATAATGCTTCGGGGACGCAATTGAAACTTGAGGTATTTTAAAACATTTCATATTGGGTGCCGGAGTTTTAACTGACGTTTCCCCGAATATATCCTCAGACTTTTTAGTGACTGTCTTCTTACTGTCATCATCATCTTCGTCCAGTGTCAACTTGATGGTGGGTCTTAAAAATTCAGATTCTTGATCGACATTCCTCCGAACGGGTTTCATCGCTGCTTTATGGCTGGAGTTGTGTATTTTTCTATTCAACGGTGTCTTGAATATATTTTCATTATTTTTAATCTTCTCCGGTGTTAACTTCAATTTTGAAGACAGAGCCAGACTTAGTTGATCGATTTTGCTTTCCTTCGGCCGGTATTCTATCTCTTTTTTAGATAGTGTCGATTTCAAATATAGCAAATATATTCTCTGTTCATTGGCTTCTTGCAAAATGAAATCATTCTTTGGGGATAAATTTGATTGTAAATTGTACACGTGATTAATAAGACTCATACAATTTTTATCATCATCGTTGGCAAAGTAATATAAATTTGTGTCTAAACAAAATCTACACTCTGCCGATGTTATTTCGTCTTTTCCAAAATTGAATAAAACAGTTTTGCAAAATGGATTGTTTAGCTTTCCTGTGTGATTTTCAACGATGTAATTTTTTCTCGCATGTAATTGCTTCAACAGACGCCAACCGCCATTGAAAAAACTTTCGGCGGTACTTGCAGTATCAATTCTAGATCTCAGTATGGCTTCTAGTCTCACTATGTCTAAATACACGGAGAACAGGGAAAAGCTGGTGCAATTAATACAGACGCAGTCTTTCGTGTGATCAATAAATGCCGGAAGACGAAATGGTGATGCTTGAAATGTCGGAGAACTACCGATGGAGCCTCCGTGTCGTCTTTCAGCCGGAATATCCAACACAGACTCTAAAGGCTTTTCCTGCACTTCGTTTGGAAGTAATATACTTCTAAACACTGGAGACTTTGATCTTTTGATGGAGTGAACTTTTTCAGAATCATTGCGTTTTTCATCCAAAATAAATGATAATCCATCTAATTTGACTCGGCAGTCATCAAAACGTTCCGTTTGTAAATCAACATTTGCCAATAAAGCGAGTATATGTGAAGACCTCTGCGGGTATAACAGTCGTTGAGTATGCGTTAACGGACTTTTTAAAAGACCTCGCACCCTCCGTGGTAATCCCAAAGAAGCAGCGATCTTACTAGCCATGAGTGCACTATCCAACCATAACCGCGTCACAATAATCCACTGTCTATTTCTTCTGTCGTTGCAAACTCTCATCAATTCTGTACATTCTGAATGTGCTTGTATGTGAGCCGTCAGAGTGCTGATTTTATTATTGGATTGACTCGGATGCAGTTGTAAAGCCACGGCACTAACTAAACTCAATTTAGGATAAGACACTTTGAAGTTTTCCATTTTACAATCACCTTGAGTGCTGCATTCGAGCATTTTGCAGTTCACAAAGACCAAAAGCGTGGCCGCCTTCTCATGCTGTCCGCAATGGAAATAATACAAAGTCAAATTCAACAAGTATTCAAGAGTTAAATCAAAATCATTCATATTTGAAGACTTCTTCAGAATTTCCAAAGCGATTGAATTAGCTGTGTTTATTAGTGGACGTAAAGTAGCGTCTGAGGTTTTTGCTTTTTCTAGAATCATGCTGGTATTTTTCAGAACACCCAAATCATAACCGATCAATACAGACAGAGTGTATCCGATATCAATCATCATAATAGCCAAAATATCCAAATGGTGAAGCATCAAGTACTGCACTGTTTTTTCAATGATATCCACAGATTGTTTCATCAGCAATATGACTTCTCCATTATTGATAAACTTCATGATCGTCTCTTTTTCAGACACTATTTCTTTACACAAATTTACAGCTTTGTAAAGAGGAGTTATCGCCTCGAATTCTCTTCTTACTGTGAGTGATTTGTGAGTGGGTGTCACATCGCAAGCATCATCCGGATGTGGGGTTTCGTGAGGAGCTTGCTTGGTACCGTCCAAGGTTTCTGAACTCAAATTGATTGTCTTTCTCATTTCAAGAATATTACACTCATAACAGATTTGCAAACAATTTGATAAAATAATTTTTGCCATCAGGCTTTCATCGGTGGTTTTAAAATCTTGTGACATGAGAATTTCTAATTTCAAAGTTGTATATTTCACAAATTCAATAATAGCATCATTCATTAATTTATTACAGTGAGTTCCGATCAAAATAACAGCTTTTCCCGCATTCATTATAATTCTTTTAAATTCTACAATTGACGCTTCTTTAAGTTTCATCAATTTCAGAAATGATTCACATGTGTTTCCCGCAATTTGTGATGATGACCACACTTTGAAATATACAGTGAACTCATTTAAGAAAAGTGTTGAGAAATCAACTTTGGAAAATGTATTTTTGTAAACAGTATTGCAATCGTGAGCCAAAAAATTATCGACTGCATCCATTAGGTTGAATTTTAAAATATCTTCCGCTTCAGTATTTGATAAAATATTGTTTTTGTTTGCACTGTCGTCGGCTCCGTTTGCCAATTTCGAGATATTGTAAACTTTAGATTTTATCTGAAGACTAAAATCGTTATAGTCGGAAATCTTTTGTATAGAAGCCTTCAGGGTGGAATTAATATAGCAACTTTCTAAAGCTTCTTTGTAGTGCTCCATGTCGAGGTGACAAATTGCCATATTGTAGAATGCACGTGATAAATTATTCAAATCACAAAAATGAACATCCCAATTCATGACTTGTGTGAATTGCGAAATGTACACCTTAAAATGTCGCAATGAATCTTCATACAACTTTTGACTGTAAAAGCTAATGGCGTTGTTGTGAGTATCCATTTCGAATTTAGTCCAGTAAGTATTCCAATTTGGACATTTATTATTGAATAGCTTTTTTAATAAATAAAATTTCAACTTTTCGCACTCGTACACAACATCAACTATCGAAGATATATTCATATTGCATTTTGTCGAAATGGATACAAAATGTCTAACAAAGCGAATCATATGAACTCCGTCATGAATGCCACTTTTAAAAGTACAATTTTCACATAATGTCGTTTGAATGTTTGTAGACGATAGCATTTTAGTGATCGTCAAAATAAGCCTAATGATTGCGAGTTGAATTGTAATTGGCATATATTGTAGCCACAAATTATTATCCATTCCGATTGCTTGTGTGAGATTGGCATTTAATATTTTTTTCAAAGTGCACAGAAAATCCCCAACATTTGAATCAGATTCATATTTCTCAGATAATTTGTGAACAATGTTCAATATTACACGTTCTCTGTTTGGTAAATCACCTTTCATCAGTGTTTGAAAAAGACTATTGAGAGTATTTAAATAAAAATAATAGGTAGAATTTTTATCAAACATTTTGGAGAATAATACAGTGGCATTGGAAAACACTTCACCATTTTCACAATTGCGGCTGATAATATTTTGGTTTAGTGTGGGCAAGCATGATAAGCAGCTTTTGAACAAGTCAGCCAAATTGTCTTGTTTGTTAGGCCATTTATAACTTGGGTTTTTTTTATTTAGTTGAAAGAAAAGTTTTTCAAAAGCTGAATTCAAGTCTTCTGAAAAAGTTTCATTGTACATGTTTAAGAGTTTTTTCAGCAACCATGGTAATAAGTCTTTTATAAATGTTGAGAGATCATTTGAAGAGGCAATATCCAATACGGTTAATATTAGATCGTCTAAATGCTTGCAACTTTTACTAGATACAGATTCCAAAGAAGACAGTTTATCAACAAGAATAATCCAATAAATTTTGTGGTTACTTGAACTTATTTTGATATGGTCATTTTTAAATACTTGATCTGAGAGCTGGCAACAGTCATCTGGTGGTAATTTCTGAAACCAACGTACTTTCAAGTTAAAAATACTAAAAGTTATTGAAAATAATCAGTAAATGAATATACCTTTTTAACGAGAAACCGGTGAATATTTGTAATCGATGCTAAATACTTTTTTTCGTGAGACGGTGATAAATTTTTAATCTGTTCACTGAGTGAGAGAGCTAAATCTAGGAGGGATGGTGGATCAACGCGACTGGACCATTCTAATTTTTCTAATTTACTGAAATAAATAGATAGAAACTGTATTAATCAAAGTATGGTGAATATAAAAGCAAATTAATAGCATACCAATAAATTTCTATGAATATCCGTAAAGACAAATTCGTTTTATCATCTTGAGATATTGATTTGCAGGTATCGTGGTATTGTTGTAGCACATTTTTTAAGTTGAGCGGTTCTGCCAAGGTCTTGATGATTTCACTGCTCATTTTTCTAAATTTATATACAACAAATACTCCAAATGTATTTGTTTTGTGACAGATATTGGAGAATCGTTACAATGTGCAACTGTCAACCGCCTTTTGAATATGAATTACCATAGACAATATTGTTAAGTTTGTAAATTTATGTATGCTTAAAAAATATTTTAAAAACCTTGTAATAGTATAATAATAGAAATAATACGTCCCTAGTTTTATTAAATGGAAGAATAAATAAGATATGTAACTTTTCAAAAAATTTCAAATTTTGTTTCAAATTTCAAAAAAAATTTTGCAGATTGCAGGAAGATTAGTATTCCAAAGCATATTTTTATATAAAAAGCTTTAATCCTAAGAAGGTATATTAATTTGTGACGAATCACATAACTTAAACAAGAAAAGATTGTACATTTTCACCATTTACTATGGGCTCATACAGACATAAAAAATGAGGTGCTTCCGGGTGGCTTTCTTGGGGGGGGGGGTTACAAATGTGACATCTTTCAAGTCGATTTTCGGGCTCTTCCATTCGATTTACATCGAGTTTTCACAATTAATGCGTGTGCAGTGATTTTATGCGTCGATATGTACCATTTTCGTTTGAGTTCTTTGATGTGACATTTTTTGATGTGAGTCGTTTCGGAGTTCTGATACATGCGGTTGATTTATATCATCACCGTGGCGAACGGTTAGTAGTTAGTTTAATTTTTTATCGATGTATCGATTCAAATTTCGTCTTAAACATTTCACGCATACATAGCGAGGTAGTCTCGATTCGTTTTTAGTACCGACCAACTTGTTAGTGTATTTCGACGGGGGATTTCGGTGCTAACAGAGACGGAGCGATACGAACGAACGAGATGCAACATGCAGTGACAGAGACGGAAACAATATGTTTCTGTCTCTTTCTATTTGGACGTTTGGAGAACCTAAAAGTTTGACAGCTGATTCAAATACGTATTGTTTATCACACAGTGTTGATCTGAAGATGAGGAGATGCAGAGCTTCAAACCAAGTAGGTGAGGACCAGTAAGGACCAGGATATCAGGATCATCAGTACATCTGATAAAACAACTCTTTAAACATTTAAACATTTTACCCGGTTAAGCAAGAGCCTTAAGAAACTAGCAAATGTCATTCCTGTTCAGAATACTTCAATAGTTTAATGTATTAGACAAAGTTCATTTACTCACTGTACAAACATTTATATTTCTGTATTATATTTAACAACGTGTATTCTATATTTTGTATAATACATATGTCTAATTTTCACTCTTTACTGAACAGTAAATTTCACCCTTGTCACAGGGCTAAGTCTACAAATAAAGTTCAAATCAGCATTTGCTTATATATAAATTGAGATAAAACAATAATTGCTTAAATGGGTGACCAATGAATCATTTCACTGGATATTATTGGTTTAAAGATATTTACAAAACTTGAGATTTTTGTATATTTAAGTGAAATTCAAACAATGATTGTCTTTGAATTTGAATTTTATTAAAATACACGTTATTAATACACACTCTTTGATTTTTATTAAAATACACGTCTTATTTGTGTCTTTAAATTTATTTTTAATTTAATATGTTATGTGAATGTGTTTTTTTTAGAGAATTAAAATAAAATAATTAGAATAAAAAAAACTGCCTTTTTTATTGATAGGAGTTTTGACAATAAACCATGGTTGATCAATGTGGTGAATTATTGTGAATAAAATTTATAAAATGTATATTATAATTTCTTTATTATTAAATGTGAATACATACATACAATGTTTGATAGTTCAATACATCTTGGGAGTATGGTTTTAGTAAAACCGAATTTGAGTCGAGTGATTAAATGATTTACTTTATTTGTTATTTAACATATATTTTGTTACAAGGTAT
>JAGTTH010006094.1:0-107855 GCA_022606485.1 Agraylea sexmaculata | reverse complement strand
TATTTTCTTTACTCTAAGTTTTATATTAGAATATACCACTTCAGCAGATAACTGTCCGTGGCATATTTATTACACGTACATTTTCCTATCGGCAAGTTAAGCGATTATTGGCAAGGTTAGTCCTGGTATGGGTGACCCATTGTATTTTTTTAATCATCTTATTTTTATTAACAATTTTTTTTAAATTTTGATGTTTATATTAATATCATAAAAAATATATATCATATTCAGCAGAGCTCGAATACGTCAAAACACTTCATTACATCCACTTGGACTAGGTCTGCAGATTATACACGGCTGTGACGCGAATTCCCAGAACTGATAATCTTCACAAACCCACGCACAATTTTATCCGGAGATCATCAATAGGTAAAGGTAAATACTTAATTGGTTCGTCGGTGCTAAATACGCATGACGATAATTAATATAAGGGGGTTGAGTAGTCTTCATCATGTATTATAGGATAATAAACAATAGTATCATAGAATTAACTGTAGCACATGGAATATGTAACTCTCGTCCGATCAGCAGGGTTAAGTAACAGTGGGCGCGGATGCTTTTGGTATTCTTTTTGGATTTTTTTTTTTTTAATACTACAAATTTATGAATCAATTATTATTAAAAATATGTACTACAATACATTTTAGTTTCAACTCAATATATAAAAGGTTATTAAATATGGAATGTGTTTTTACAAATTACCATATTGAAAATGTTTTGAAGCTTTTCCGAAAGGTGTCAGTGATTTTCCCGTAGGTTTTGTAAATACAAATAAGCCTGTTGCTGGTATTCCTTCATTTACTCTCATCTTCTTCTTTTCATGCTTTCCTAATACCAAATAAACCAATCCAGTACACACCCACCCCAATTACTTTCTACGCGCATTGCAGATTTTATCTTGTACATAAATAAAATTATCAATATATTTTTTAAGAGACGAGCCAAAGTAAGTTGCCTAGTAAGTGAGTCTCGTCTTGAATGCTTCAATCATTTGTAAGAAGAGGCATTTGTTGTGTGAAGTCTGCACGAAGCGTGATGCAGACCGACACCAAGTAAAAGAGCCCGGCCGTGTATCAGGACAGCAGGAATAACAAGAGAGTATTATTATGCTAGAGCAGTACCACCAGATTGCTGTCTCTCTCTGGTGTATGACGTAATTCTAACCCATTGAGCACCGTGCACTTGCTAATTAATTAATTAAATTATTTATTTTATGAATATTAAAAAGTGTATATTTATGAGTTTGTAAGCATGTTTTGTAATTAGTATATTATTTAATTTGAGGTGCAGGTGTCACAGGTGTTAAGAGGTGTGGTGTGAGGGTGTACAGTATGATCGGCTGTTTTGCCTCCACCACCCACTCATGTCAAGTCATGTTCCCCCGATACATGTTCTCCAAGTCGCTGCCAACCACCACAATCCACCAATCATTGTAGCAACTAGTAACGCATCCTGTTGCTAGGTAACTCTGGTCAGAATACTAGGATAGCAGGAATACCAAGGCAGTCAGCTTCACCCACTATGTATACTTTCAGCATGCAACAGGTGTGCCAGCGCTTTTCAATTGGAATATTAGATTTAAAATGACAGAAGTTGTGTGTAAATTTAAGATGCATGAAACATTATTCGCTGAATATTCTGCTGAATCCCCTAATATTATATAGAGTGTTTCTCTCATAGTGAGGATACTCCTTGTGAGGATAAGGAAACCTATTTCTACACGTACCTCTTATTAATTTATTTAAAAACCTTATATATATTTCAAAATAGTATTACAGTATGTAAGCCACTGTGGTCTGCACTGTCCACTCACCCCTTACATTTTAAGTTCTGTCATGCGCAATCATCCCCAATCCAGCTACATGTTTATCCTCATTGATTATGTTTTCCTGTTATACATTAGGGGCGGATTGTGATGAGTCCACTCTCATGTGTTGCACTAAAGTCTAAATTAATGTTAAGACTTTTTCTTGCCCTGGAATATTATTTCAAAAATAAACAATATGTTTAAAATTTATACGTTTAAAACACAAATTAAATACTTTTATTATAATTTTAAAAAAAGGCAAGCAGTCACCAATTCAAACACCAGCCACACTGGTTTTTGATTTACTTTAGTGATTGAACTAAATACATATGAAAATAATATTATGGCGTTTGCTTTGTAAGAATATCATGTCATGCGGTCACCTTTCTCAAGACCACCTAGGTTTGCTGCTGTTTAACTTTAAAGTTTGTTTAACATGGCGTGTACTATTTTATGACGCAATTTGACTTGACACAATAATAAACGATGTGTATAATACTCCACTTACTCATACCCTCACATTTTATGTCCCGTCATGCGCAATCTGCACCAAAGAAGCCTCACAGTTCCCATTCCGGTGATGCTCTCCTGATACACTTTGACGCCAAAATGTGAAGAGTTCCAGCCTCGTCCTGTTGCGTCAAAGCTGTTCGATAATTTTATTTCCACTGGTATTTGTAATTAAAAAAATTAGAACATACTCTTGGATTGTAAACATACACAAGGCTTTTTCGTATATCATTTGACATATTTAAAAAAATATATGGTGGGTTTTGCAAGCGGTCACCCATACCTGGACCAACCATGCTGGCTTTTGTCTTACCACCATGAACGGTCGAAATTTTCGTATTTAATATGATATGCACTTTTATATGAACGAAATTAAGCTACATTCACTTATTCCACCCCTCAAGAAGCCAACAGACTCACCCCTATCACTGATGCTCTCTTGATACACTTTGACGCCAAATTGTGAGGAGTTCCAGTCTCGTCCTTTTGCGTCACAACTGTTAAATAATTTTATTTCCAATACTATTTCTAATGAAATAAATTGTTAATATATCAGAATATATTCTCGCGTAGTAAACACACCCAAGGGTAATTCATATTCAAAAAATAAAAATAAAATATAGTCAGTTGCCAACGGTCACCCATACCAGTGCTAGCCGTACTCACTGTTGTTTATCTTTGATGATTAATGCAGTTCTTATTAGACAAGTATTCATTGATATTTGTTGTAATACAAAAATGATAATAAAGCTTTTAAAAAAAATCATATATCAATTTTAAAAAAAACACAAAATGTGCAAAAAAAACAGTTGCCAACGGTCACCCATACCAGTGCTAGCTGTACTCACTGTTGTTTATCTTTGGTGATCGGATGAAATTTGCGTATTAAATGTGCCATGTACTTGTTTATGATGCTGCGAAATATAACAGTATTAGAGCCAAAGTAACCTACATGTACTCATTCCATCCCCTAACACTCCAACACTCACCCCTCACTGTTCATGCTCTCCTGATACACTCGAAGGCCAGATTGTGAGGAGTTCCAGCCTTGGCCGTTCGTAATCGTAACACAACTGTTGAATGTTTTATTTTCATAAGAATGGATTTCTTCAAATTACCAATAAATTCAAGTAGACCTGTTGTACTAATATTAATATCAGTAAGTATGGTAAGAAATTAACATATAGAAAATATACAATTACTAGGCATTTACCAAAAAGCAGTACGATTTTTAAAATTTAATATAAGATGATTGCATGCGGTCACCCATCCTAGCTTTAACCGCACTAAAACAGGTGTTTAGCGTTGTTTTATATTTAGTGGTATTTTAAAGCACCCCATACAGACTACACCCCTTCACACCCCTGACAATTCTACATGATGAGTGAGTAAGAAATACAGTTCTTATTAGACAAGTATTCATTTATAAATTTTAGAATACGAAAATAATAATAAAGCTTTAAAAAAAATTGGAATGGGTACGAAAAAAATCCTCGGTGGTTTCAGGCGGTCACCCATCCCAAATCTAGCAGCACACACTTCTGCTTAACTTCTGAGATCGAATACAATTTTCTATTCCTTTATATTAAAGCATTTTCCTCGGCGCCGCAAAATATTATGGGGTATAACAAACACCCCCTCACACCCCTGTATATTTTCAGTCATGCGCAAATGAATTCAACCTAAAGAGAGTCTCTGGTACTGGTTCTGCTCTCCTGATACACTTTCAGGCTGTATTGTGAAGAGTTCTAGTCTTGGCCATTTGCGGCCAGCAAGATACACTTCTATTTACATGAATATTTTAATTTATTTTCTTAGTTTTTTAAATGTACACAATAATATGCAAAACCTTCAATATTGTTTTAATATTAAGGTGTTTATACAAATGTTTTAAAAATTGTTAAATACAATTAATAATTTAAAATTTATTATGAAAACATTACCCACACATTATTGTTCCAAATACACTAGACTTATCATAAATATTATCAGTTAAAAAATATGAGCCTAGGTTTAGTAAAATAAAATATGATGGATACAATAACATTTCCTCCCCTCGCGCCTAAACACTTTCACCAATATCAGGATATCATAAAATTCAATCGGCAGACTAATCATACAATTTCTCTCATATATTTTATCGGTACATGCGCACAATGCACAACAAAATATTATGAATATTTGTATATAATGATCATTTATATATATATATTTATTTTTATTTTTAATGGGATCTAAAAAATTACAAACAAAATCCTGAAGGGTAGATTGAACTGCTGAAAATGAGTGAAAATTGTAAGGGTTGAAAACATTATCCAGAGATGTCAGTGATTTATACATTATTATATTTTATCACATGCTAAGCTCTTAATACTTTTCGATAGAATCAACAAGTGGAAATCACACACACTCTACAATATGAAAAGTATTATGAGTAAATTATTAGTAAAATTACTGCTTGTATAAATTATAATTCAGTAGAATAAATCATACGATGTTTGAATTATTAAATAGAGGTTTTTTTAATAAATTAAAAAAGAATCGTTGGTGGTTGCAAGCGGTCACCCATTAGAGCACCGACCGCGCCAGCTGTTGCTTAACCTTTCTAATAGGACAGGATCTGTTGTACCTTTACACTGAGATGATATATGATAATATTGATATTATGGGGCATTATAAAGCACCCCATACAGACTACACCCCCTCACACCCCCTCACACCCTTATAGTATTCTCCTCGTCATGCGCATTTACAATCACTCTAAAGACAGCTTCTTGTACTGGTTCTGCTCTCCTGATACACTTTAAGGCTGTTTTGTGAAGAGTTCTAGTCTTGGCCATTCGCGTCACAATTATTATAATACACAATTTATTTAAATGAAAATATATATTATACTGAAATAATATTTTATAATAGTAATTTCAGGTGTTCATAAAAAATAATGAAGGTTTGTGTGAAAAATAACATTTATTTCATGTGGCTTCAGTTTAGTGTCAGGTGAAATCACATACAGGTGAAAATCGATTGGAAAATACTAGGAAGTCATGAAGCAAGAGCGGTGAATACAGACAGCCGGCATATTTATCAACATTGAAAAGTGTTATTATAAATATAAATAACTACGCTAATTTTAATTGAAATTTCCAATTTTTTAAGGTTTTTTATGGTCTGCTTTTTTTAAATAGGACGGTTATATTTTAGTTTTGATTTCATTTTTGCCTTAAAGTTTTTTTTATCGATTAGTAGAGATTTTTCCAGTTAGAGAGATTGTATCCAGTGTTGCAACAAACACGTGCTTCATTTAAATGATTGTGATAGACGTTGTCGCTTGTGACCTTCTTGACCCGCGTCCACCGACAATGTATGATGAATTATTGCATATTTGTTTGATACAAGTGCAGTAGTGGTATCAGCCCTGACCCTTGTGACATTGCGCTGCTGATTATAATATATATAACTGTCTAACTGTGTGTATGTTATATGTCTGTATGTCTGTCTGTCGTTATGTCTGTACAGATCAATCTTTCAAATATCCTTAGCGTATACAGAGTCGCTATATACAGAAAAATAGTCCTTAATATATCAGGGTACAAGCATTAAAATTCTGTGTGCTCTTAAGTCTTTATGGAACTGAGCCATATATTCAAAATAGAATAGAATATTTGGTTGTGAGACTGCATTTAAATTTGTTGATTATTGAAGATATGCGAAAGTAGCCCTTAATATGTATCGAATACCTTCGAGATATCGTATACTTTCGTTTGAAATATGTTTGCTGTCAGTATTGTTCTTAATATATGAAACGTAAAAAAAATTTGATTTTAAATCTTTATTTTACCTATTAAATGGGACTTTTTCGAAATAGTAAAATAGTCCTATTTGACCGGCAACTAATGTAGATTCATCCATTATCTATAACACATTTCATGTCTCTGTCAATAGAAGGTAGTTAATCGTAATCTGTAAAATTTTATATATACACTTCAAATTTTTTGACACATGACAGACAAGTGTTGCCAGGTGTATAAATAATTCAATTTAAATATTTAATCATAATTAATACATATCTAAAATCTCGAAACGGGTATTTTAATGATAATATTATTGAATTCATTTCAAAATAATTTTAGAGATATTTAATAATTATACATATAATTTATACAGAGTCGCTATATTATATGAAATGCATGGCATTCCTTGCACTGGCAACAATACAGATGCCGTTGGTGACAGCCGCCTCATTCGCGTTGTTATTAACATCTTTTACTCCGCTCCTGTTATTTGGTTATTCCTCATCAACTGAAGCTCCAGCATCATCACCACCATCACCATCATCATCATCATCATCACAGTTAAACCAGAACACCCTTCACTGCCGCGAGTCGGATTCTTCCTACAGGTGGACCAACATCTTCTTGCATTTGAACTTCACCCCGTCTGACACGTAATACATGTGTTTAATAATAATAATGACTAGCTCCACAAGATTGAATTCGCGTAAAAAGACAACCTAATCTATTATACGTTTTTAAATAATATTGTAGCCCTTTTTAACTTTGAAAATAGTATAAAGATATATAGTAAATTTGAGTGGTTATAATATACCTATTCGGGGAACGTTCCACAATGAAAAAAGGGAATGCATCATTTACAGTACCTCAGTATAATGATGCAGTGAAAAAAATATATATATACGGTTCTACTTTTCACATTATTTTATTCTTCGCTTTTCCCAAAAAACCGTTAAACATTATTTTCAAGTTATAATCAAAAAATAAAAAAAAATTATGTTTAAGTTTTAATAAAACTAAGTTTTAAAGCTCAAAATAGAAAATTTCCAATTTAAAATTAAAATCAGAATACATTTACCATTTAAAATATTAAATAAATTTCACATTTTTTAAAGATATTTATATAATTTGATCATGCATAAATACTTATTTATTATATAATCAATTTTTAAAAATCAAAAGAATATTTTGATTGATAAAACACTTTAAAGCAAAAATGAAATCAAAACTCAAAGATAAACGTCCTATTAAAAAACCAGGCAGAACATAAAAACACATTAACAAATTGAAAATTTCATTTAAAATTACCCTCGTTATTAATAATACTTGGCAATGCAATAACGGTCAATTTGTTCTTCGGCTACCAGGACATCATAATACACAAAGAGAACATACAATATTTCAAATGCACACACATTATTATTTGCACCGTCTCGTCTGATAACCTTACAATGACAATAACACATTTTATTTTCATTTTATTTATTATTATTAATTAATTATGCCGTGTATTATACTATTCCAAGTTTTAATGGATATTTATATTTCTTATATCAACGATGAACTCGTTTTTTATAATCCCATAAAATAACTTTAATTAATACGGTAGACTTTATTTTACTGTAAATATTATATTTTCTTACGTATCCCTCTTTAACTGAAAAAATACAAAATAAAATAAAATTATCCTTAGTAGGGAAGGGATTTTTTTTATCTTTATAAATTTAAAAAATATTTTTTCTTGTGCTTAAAAATTAACACTATTTAATTATCATAATGATTTGAAAGCTATACCAAAATATGTCAGTGATGGATGTATCTATTGATTTTCAATGAATAACCTTCATACGTCACAACAAACCAGGAACATGCGCATCATAAAAGTACGAATAGTTAGTGTAATGGAATGTTGGGGTTATTCCACATGGTATTGAATTAATTATCATTCCTTTGAAAATATCATTCTTGAATAAATGCCATAAAAAAACATATAATTATTTCTAATAATTTTTTTTGATATGAACAATTATATCCATCCAAGTATTCATATGGAATTGTATGGGCTTCAATTATCTTAATTTACAAATTCTTATTCAATCTGCCGTCTGTACTGAACTAACGGTGAACGAAGACAACACGTGGACGTAGAAGGAACGTAGTTTTCGTAGTAATAGAACACACCCTCTACTACGTTAGAAGAAAGGGATGGAAATATGAAGGGATGCTTAGTCTGCTATGAGAACACGCCCAAGTTAAAGTGAGGGGCATGAAAAATTACAATATTTTCAATTATTTCAAAATTAAATACAATTTATGAAAAAGATATTCTAAAACAGTATAATCAATAAGTTATCACCACAGACGAGATCAAATTTAATCGGAAAGAAAATTTGAAAATTTGATAATGTCATCAATACAACTCTTGGTTATTATTAGTTTTTCACTATATGCAAAACTACTTGGTGATAGTTTTTCAAGCTATAAAAGTAATATGAATAAATGGGATAGTTTCTTGTAGTCAATCAATAATATTAACTATTTATCTATTTATTTATTATTGTATTTACAAAGTCTTAGACTCAAGCTCATATTTGGAAGATCAACATTGGCTTAAATAACAGTTCATAATTCTAGTTTTCTTGATAAATAGAAAAAAATACTGATAAATTTTAATAAATATTGCAATATCGTATTGTTTTCAAATACTCATCTATAACGTATATCGGGATTTGGCTTGACTTTCAAAAGACCACGCCTACTCAAAATGCAAATGTAGCCTATTGAGTCAATGGAGTGGGCTTAACCTTCTACTAACCGCTCGCGTATTTCCATAACACACGGGTGATTTTACATATGTGAGTGTATTGGTGCGGTTCGCGGCTGTCCGTGTAGGCAGTAAGAGTGTGCGTGCACCACAGTGTCCGTGTGGCGTTGACTACACATGTATTAGTGTGTTTCACTCGCTTTATGTCATTTTTAATGGTGGTCGGCCACGTGACGAGTGACAGTGTGACAATGTCATGGAACACACCTTCACTATAAATAATTACCACTACATACTATATTCAATGACAACATTACTTCTTAAATATCTAATACGTAAGTTCGTAACACCGATTCTAATATTATTATGCTTTACTAATCATGTCTTCATTTTCAGGTTATGTTTCAGTAACGATCATTAATCATTCGTAACCAATAACATATTCATCGAATTTACAACAAACATAAAGACACTCATTATTATGTTGCTCCGAGTAAGTTAAGAGTGATACAACAATAATCTTTCAATACCGACGATACTTCAACAAACTTTCAACACGTGTGTATACAATTTATTCTGTCTATAGCATTTGTATAACTTAAGAATGTTGTATTTCAGATTAAGTTCGGCGTTAATAGTATAATAACAAAAATAAGAAGGTTTTTTTGGAATCCACCAAGACTGGCAAGACCACCGAGAAGAAAGTAATAATAATCTACGGAAGAATAAGACGAGCTTCGGGCCAGACTACGACATAACACATTCTCAAGAGTTCTCTTATAACACTGCTTATTTTATCTGATATTTGAAAAACTTCAAATAAGCATGATTATTCTTCAAAATTTCTAATGTGTTTACTTGTAAATGTACACAATCCATGTTACAACTACAGGAGAAGAACCTTCTGCGATGGTTTGGACATGTTGAGAGAATGAGTGATGAAAGACTGACTAAGATGATTGATGTGGGCGAGATTAGCGGAAATAGAGGAAAAGGAAGACCGAAGAAGACGTGAATGGATATGGTTGGTCCTGTTCTTAAGAATAAAGCAGTTAGGAGCACCAAGAATAAAAGAAGATGTATGAATAGAATCATGAATCTAAAGGAAGCAAGGGAGATATGCAAGGACAGGAGTGAATGGAGAAAATTTGTAAATTAATAAATCTGAGTGCAGCAACAGACCGGGCCAACCCCGAAAGGGAGTAGTTCGTCACGATATATATTCTCTAATAAATTATATGCTATTATTCAACCAGTGACCGTCGCGAGAGGGTTAATTCGTCATGTGTGTAGCCAGCAATACTCAGCCCGTTCATACTCATGCTCTCCTGGTATTCAATAGCATATTCACCGGCAATACTCCCCTGGATTAGACACCTTGCTAGACAATATTGGCGTAGGCTTGTCGTAGTACTGATAGACCACACCCCCTACTACGAGCTACGCCGTAGTCCTGTGCTTCCATTCATAGTAACTGACGAGGGGCGGGCTACTGTTAAATGTAGGGCCATCACAGTTATTATATTTAATAAATATTGTTATAGTTCTTCAAACAGATAAAATATTATATGCTAATTTGAAGGCTCTTAATAATGTTTAATGCAACCGTGCACTTTGGTTGATATTATAGGGTCTTATAAGTAAGTTTAAATATCAAGTTGATTTTTTATTCTGAATTATGTTGAAGAACATATCTATATCGTAACTCAGAACGTAGCCTGACTTGGCAATGGGCGTGGTTAGACCTCGCCCATTTTGTAGCAAAAGTGACCAATCAGTTGAATGAACAGCTCGTCCCACTTTTGACCTCCTCACTAGTCATGCTGTCCTGATACCTAGTTTCGCCTTCACCCGACTGACACTCTTCCTTTGAAATTGGGAGAAGAGGCGCACGAGCGTGGTGCAGGCCGGCACCAACTAAAACAGCTCAGCCGTGTAGGATAACATTTAAAAGACAAGCACCATACAATAGGTTTTATTTAAATATCAAAAATTTGATAGAAGTTTGTAAATTGTGAAATAAGAAGCAATAAAATCAATATTAATAAGAGGAAATGACAAGTGTGTAAAATGAGTAATAAGTCTCAACTCTTCAAGTCTTTGACAACAATAAACAACTTGAAATTAAATAGAATATAATTACCACTTTGACAGATGTAATAAAAGCAGTATTAAAATAATATTTGTTTATTATAAAGTGCTTCATACAAATAATATGTATGGAGTTGTATGGACGAGAATGACGTGAACCGGCACCAAGTAAAAGAGCCCGGCCGTGTATCAGGACAGCAGGAATAAGAAGAGAGTATTAATAAGCTAGAGCAGTATCATCAATATATTATTGTATGAGGTACCAAGAGATAGCTAGCTGTCTCTTTCTGGCTCATATTAATGCGCATGACAATAACGATGCTGTGACGTATTTATACTATGAACTCTAGATGAAGTATGACATATTGAATAAAATTAAGAAAATAATATTTTTATAAACATATCCAATATGTTAAAAATGTCTAAATAAATAACATTATTTGAGATGCAGGTTTGAATACAATTAACTAAGATTTAAAACGACATTCCCTAAAATAGGGAATTTTAAAAAAGACAAAGCTCATTCAACCCGTTTTATTAAATTAAGAAAATAAGATAGACATGTTTCATTTAAAAATATTTTACAATCTATAAAATATATAATTATGAAAATTGAACTAAATTCGCCCCTCCATGCAAAAATACTATGTTGATAACACTTAATGAAATCGTTTTTAACTTCTCTTATTCTTAATTTTTACTAATTTACAACGCACCTTTAAGGTCAAAACACTTCATTACACCCACTTGGACTAGGTCTGCAGATTATACACGGCTGTGATGCAAATTCCCAGAACTGATAATCTTCACAAACCCACGCACAATTTTATCCGGAGATCATCAATAGGTAAAGGTAAATACTTAATTGGTTCGTCGGTGCTAAATACGCATGACGATAATTAATATAAGGGGGTTGAGTAGTCTTCATCATGTATTATAGGATAATAAACAATAGCATCATAGAATTAACTGTAGCACATGGAATATGTAACTCTCGTCCGATCAGCAGGGTTAAGTAACAGTGGGCGCGGATGCTTTTGGTATTCTTTTTGGATTTTTTTTTAATTTTTTAATACTCCAAATTTATAAATTTATTATTATTAAAAATATGTACTACAATACATTTTAGTTTCAACTCAATATATAGAAGTTTATTAAATATGGAATGTGTTTTTACAAATTACCATATTGAAAATGTTTTGAAGCTTTTCCGAAAGGTGTCAGTGATTTTCCCATAGGTTTTGTAAATACAAATAAGCCTGTTGTTGGTATTCCTTCATTTACATTCATCCACCTTCTTTCATACTTTCCTAATACCAAATAAACCAACCTAGAACACACCCACGCCAATTACTGAGTTTGTATCATGAATAAATTAATATGCATACATATTTTTTTATAAGTAAGCCTGGTAGTTTTTTTAAATATTTTAACAGGTAGTTAAATAAATACTACGATTGGGGTGGCAATTAAATATTTTTATTTTTTTTTAATTTTATTTAAATATCGTAGAATTGAAGGTTAGAACGCAGTATTAGGAACTTCTCTGTCTGGTTCATACTGCGCATGACGAAGACGATACTGTGACTTTACGAACATGCGATAAAGTAATTATAATTATCGGTGACAACTCAATAGCTGACAGTTAAAGGAAAAAATATTCGTTTGTAAAAAAAATATTTTATGAGAAATTAAAATATAAGCCATTTATTTGTGTACAATATTGTTGTTTATTTAAGGTAATTTGTGACAAAATATATGACAAAAATAATACAATGTCCTTTTGGACCATTAACTGACTTTCTAAAACTCAAAAACATACAACTCAAGACTTGTAATTTAATAGATAAAAATTATCAAGATAAAAATTAATAATGATTATTAATTTAAAGTTTAAATTGTTTATTATAACTAAAAGAGCCTGGTCGTGTATCAGGACAGCAGGAATAAGAAGAGAAGTACAGTATTTAATTTAAATATTATGATGTTTTAATCCAAGGTCATCAAACATTTTATTAAAAATATATTCGATGCTCATATCCAATCGTCTTTTATTATGTTGACTTAAAATAATAATTTAATAAATATTTGTCGTGATTAATTACTTAATAATAAATACGTATTTACAAAAACCGTAAATGTGTCGTAATCAAAGGACAGTTTACCTATAGGTACGGAGCGCGTTTGGTTTGGGGAGACACCTTGACAGACAAAACGGAGGGAAAGAGTATCAGGAATACATGTCGATGAAGAGTAATCGTAGTACGAGAAGACCACGCCTCTTTCTACGACAAGGACACAATCAGCAAACGCCTACCATTACCACCGCCTTCTACTACAATAAGGCCTAACTACTCTTGGATGGAATATATATTCAGATATATTTTTGTAATTTTTCAACAACAAGAAAGTGCAACGTTATATCAAAGGCTTTCAAAAAATAGGTTTGTTCAAAATAATTTTCTTAATGGCAGGTATATAATAGCGTAATTATTCGCCGAACAGACTTTAAAAGTGGACCTAATAGTATACCATGACAAACCAAGTAAATCTGTATTTTTGGTGAAAACATCATTATCAGGATTTAGCTAATATGAGTACTTACATTTTAAATAATGACATGATTTTTACCCGAATAATGCAAATATACCTCGTGATTGTGTTTTACCGATCCATTGAAATGTATTGAATCAATACCAGTCGGGTGTATAAATATCAATCAAGATGGCAGACCATATAGACGAGGCTGAGTGAGACAATTAGTGTTGCCTTCTAATATTATATATTGGTGGCATCTATTGAATTCGAGTTTTTTTTGTCCAGCTAACAAAACAATTCTGTGGTGTACCTCCACTGACAATCGAATACAAACTAACATAATCTGAATTTTTATCTCTCATGTATCACATATTGGTGAAAATGTAAAACAAAATAATGTTTATTTACACCAAACCATTTTTTTGTGTTTTTTTTTATAAGAATTTTTGAACCTGCAACAATTTACTATTTATTTGCTTAGACTCTTACTTTTGAAATTATTTTTTATGACGTATTGCTTTTATCTGTCGCATATGTATGGCTTTGAATTAGAAGTAGGTAATGGAAAAATGCTCAATTCGCCAGAAACGTAGTATGAAGAGGCGTTGTCAACTTTTCGCCCCGCCTACGAACGAAAATAACTTTATAATATAATATTTTATTAATTTTAATATAAAAAAATCGAATAGATAATATCACACTTATACCTTGGAAGTCAATAGCAACATGTTTCTTGGTATTAAGATATATTCATATTGTGATATTAAACAACTCAGCCAATAAAAAAAATGTTAAGAACATTAATAATATAAGTTTACAATAGGCGTTGTCTTAAAATATACCACGCCCACTAAATAATAGTTTTAACCTATCGAATCAATGAAACAAGCTCAACCTTCAATTAGCCGCTTACAAAATTTAATCTGCATAAATTATTTGTACATTAAGTTTTTTATTATAACCCCATAATTTTCCACAAAGTTGATAGAATATATTAACTGAAGCATAGTAAATTTTAGTAATTTAAATCATTATTTTCCGTCGTCTGGTGGTTGATTCGTCATGCGCAATTGATAAAAATACCTTTTTATACGTATGTTATCCGGTTACAGTTTTAAATTTTGATATGTACTTTTCACATGCCTTTGTTGGATTATTTTGAATTTAAAACTTTAATCCGCATCTATTATTTTAAAGTATTTCTCGAAGAGATTGAAATATCAAAAGAGTTGTAACGCAAAAATGATGTCGTTTGAATTGATTATTGAATTCCTCACAATACACAAAAAAATATTAATTGTAATGATAAATTTAAATAAAACTGTTATTTTCAGCGAACAATTTATTGAATTTTTAATATCAATACTTCAGCAAAACAAAGTAGAAACTTAATAATGGGGTAGGTAAGGGTGACTCGTCATGCGCTGATTCACCCTCACAGACTTATCTTCTCCCCCTTGTCATCTCCCCCTTGACACACTAACCTTGGTAACCCAAATCGATAAACTGTCTTCTAAAATCAGCTGATGTATTTTTATAAATGTTTTTATTTTGATTAAATTAATAAAAATGATGATATAAAATCCGGGAAATCAGAGTAAGCCTAATAAAATAACCTAGGAATAATGAAGGAATTTAATTTAATTTTTGGTCAACTTCCCAGTAATAATGACGGGGGTGGCCGGGCATTTGAGAAGGAGACACTACATAAAACGACATTTCAGTAAAGTAAACTCAGTAATGGAAAATCAAAACTCAGACAAGTCATAAAGTGATATTACAGAACGCGCTTTTTCAGAACAATCAACACAGCTCCATACCAACAACACTATTTTTATGTCTAATTGGTTTCCCTGTGTACTTTGCAATCACACACATTATTACTATCATCACTACCATTCAGAACATAATCATATACATTGCATCATCATCACCAGCGCTATTAATAAAATACTAATATTCCACTAATCGTCACCAGAAGCGGTATTAATCAAATATCTATATAATTATCATCAGCAGCACTAATTATTAAATACTCATAGTAATTCAATCATCATCATCGATACCAATAAAATTCATATACATATTTGGTTCCATGATTCCTCACTTGGATCAACCTACATATTTTATTATAAAAATATATGCAGCACTATTAATAAAAACTTTATATGATTACTATCAGCAGCAATTATTAGTATTTATTAAAATATATTAATCATCATCATCATAAATACCAATAAAATTCATTTTGGTTAAATGATTCCTTATCTGGACCAACTTAAATATTTTTATTTACACAGTGTGGACTTTTAATAAAGTGAGAATTTTTATGGGAAGGTCGGGAATCGCAATAATTTAAAAATATGCATTTTTGTTTATTTTGATAAACATTGTCTACTTCTATTAAATACTTGATTTAATATAATATCACAAATTAAATCCATTTTATTGGTGCCTTTTCTTTAACTTAACAGTTTTCAATATTTAACTTGGCCTTTTTATATTTTTTATTGATAATAATAAAAATACTTTTTTACATTAACCATAATTAGTTTTGATTAAGAAAATAGTTTTTCAGCAGCTGTGTTTATTTAGATTTATTAAAAGTATTATTTGCATTATTCAAACAATACAATGTTCGTATTATGTACTTAGCTGCTATTATTAGATGCACGTAATAATAAATCCTTTGATAAATGTCCCATAATATAATTAATTTTAAATCGATTTCATGGAACAAATATGTATACAAATTTTATTGGTATCGATGATGATGATCGAATTAATATGAGTATTTAATAATTAGTGCTGCTGATGATAATCATATACATATTTAATTAATACCGCTGCTGATGATGATTAAAAGAATATTAGTATTTTATTAATAGCACTGGTGATGATGATGCAATGTATATGATTATGTTCTGAATGGTGGTGATGATAGTAATAATGTGTGTGATTGCAAAGTAATTTTGAGATTTTATTCAAATATCTTAACTCACATTTTCAAAACTTTTAATAAGAATTCCTGTTGTCAAATTCTGTGATAAATAAATTAATGTTTTCTCTCTTTCTCAAACGCCATGGAACCAATGACGGGACAGGATATGAACGTGTATTAATTACCATGGAGTTTGTAGCCATTTATAATATTCAATTAGTTTATTTGTATACACATTTAATTGTACTACACTATTTTTGTGATTAAATAAAAATATATTAGTATTAGGCATGAGAATAAATACTGTTTGTAGATATAGAGTATGTCCAGAGAAGCACGCGACAGTAGCTTACGAGAACAGGCTGACTGGCGAATATCAGGATAACATGAAGGAGTAGCGGTAGTTACAGTAGCCAGCAAGCCACGCCCCTTCTATGATGATGATGCTGATACACTGTATCCATGGAGGCGTGGCCTAATGACAGACTAATCGATATTCACCTTGCAAGTGCGTCACTGAAGGCTGTATTTCAATAAAGTATCTCCCTTTCACTACACAATCATTTATAGCAATCTGAATCGTTCTGACGTTCATTTTCTCAATTAAATAATAAATATATTACAATTCCTTTATTATGCATAAGTTTTTACATTGATTGATAGAACAATACATTTTTGGAAATAGACTTAGGTGTACAGAGTGTTTACATCTTTTTACCTTACTTTTTAGTGTTTTATTTAAATTTGACATGAGTAATAGTATTTAACTACTGAAAGAATGGGAAAAAAATATAAACCCATTTACAAATTTGAAGATTAATAAATAATAACAACGATAAAAGCAATATTAACAAAACAGTTACAAAATATAATGCTTAAAAATTAAATAACAATTTGTTTGGGTAAAACCAAATTTGAGGTAAGTGGATTATTGGAAATTTTATTTTATTTTTAAAAATTATATCAGTTTTGGAAGTTCATTGGTAAAATGAACTTACGTTTCCTCGAGGCATATTTGATTTTATTTACATGTCTTATGATTGGGTTAGTCATTTTATTGTAATGTTTTTTACTCAAATCTGCGATATTTGCTTTGATAATTTTTAACTTAATGTCCTCGTGGACTTCTTTAAGAAATGTGCCAGGTTCAAGATCTAAGGCCATCTTAAGACACTTGTTTTGGACAATTTGAATTTTATTGATATGGATTTGTGCCACAGTAGACCAAGCTGGGCAGTTAAATAATAACAAGCGGTCCTTTCAATGTTGGCTATTACATCTGAACGTGTGTGTGTAGTGGTAAGCCACGCCCACCCATACAGAAGCACCCTCGGCTGAGTATGCTGCCCTGATACACCTGACTGATAGTCTGTCCCCATGGAGATATTACCTGAAGCGGCCCATACAAGAGACCACCTGTTGCATGCCTAACAAACACTGTATGCTTACTATTACTATTAATATTACTATTACTATAAATATTACCACAAGGATTATAGGCAAGATCCTTGTGAGTAGATCCTCCAAAATAATACAATCAGGTGTTCACATAATGAAGGTAACTAATTAATTAAAATGTTTTAATCTAAAACCATTACTTTTCAATCGGGATAGAATGGAGCGGCTGTCTGGACTCACCTCTAGTCCTTTATGTTATCCTGTCCTTTCAATATTCAGGCATCGATTTTCAGTCATCGCTTCAAATACGCCCACTCTCGCTTTCATTTGCTAATATTTACACAACCCATGTTTGTAATGCAATTAAATGTACTATATATTTAAAAAAATACACTAGGAAAACATGAGTATTTTTAATAAATATCTTTACAATATTAATTACTGTTGTTAAGATCATCTAACAATTCTGGTGTCTTGATGCAGTGGACATTATAAGACATGTGCAAACAGTAATTAAAGTTAATTGACAGTCAATGAGGCGCAACTATTATTGCATTTTGATGGTATTTATTTATACAAGGAAAAAATATTATTCTTAATTTTGGATTCTTGTATTTAAAAACATTTGTTAAAAGTAGTGTGTGTTGTTTCCAAGTTGGTGTAAGGCGCATTGCCTAGCTACAAGGTGCTTTAGTTGCCAAACATAATTGTCTTCCTTTCTGAATAAGTGCACAAAGCGCAGGTCACAGTGCAGCAAGTAATCAATAGTTAGTTGACTAGAGTACATCCAGTCTCAGTACATCTAGACTCATCCTGATCCCTGTCATGCTCTCCTGATTCACTAGTCTCTCCTGGTTGGTCCCGGCCCACTTCCCGCCCAATCTCATAGATAACTACACCTGACGTTTAGTTAAATATAACATGACATTACATAACTACAAAATCATATAAAATTATTTAAAAATCTTCTCAGGCGTTATCAGTAAATAAATATAAGGCTTGTTATTTAATGTCATTTTAACAATATATTTTTTTAATTAGTTGCAAATTTTAAAATTACTCCATCATTTTCTAAAATACAATTATTTATCCGATTCTTTTTAATTCTTGTATTGAAAAGTCTATTTATAATAATTGCAAATCTTCGAAAAGGTAGCGAGATGAATATTGTGGACAGTTGTTTTGGAGAGATTCTGAGAGAAGAACATTATCAGGATAACATGTTGGCGTAGCGATGAGTCGTAGTAGTAATAGACCACGCCCACTACTACGCCAGAGTCTCAGGCCACGCCTATATTGAAGACAGGGCCGTCAATATTATTATTATGGTTATTGGACGAGATGTTATTATAATAGTTTAACAAGTGTGTACCATCTTCAAGTTGACTTGCTTGCGTGATTAATCATTTTAATTGGAATTATTCACAGGAAACACAAGAATTGATAATATTGCAGTATAATTAAATATATATTTATGTTCATCCCTTAATGTGAATTTTAACGGGGTGTGAGTTAAAACGCCCACGCAAATAATAAATCTAGCCAATCCAGTCAATGAAATAAATATAACCGTTTAATCACCGCTTGGTTCCATTATACTCAAATTAACAAAAAATATTAATTCCAAAAAAAAAACAACTTCTTAACTTTGCTGTGTCATTTATAATTTTTTCTACATATTTGATATATTATTACTAATTTACACCCATTCAAGGGTTAACTCATGCGCAGTTAAAGGAACATCTATTGTAACTTATGCTGTCCTGATAATTGAATTTCATTTTGACTGGCACTTTTCGAATGGTTAATATGACTCGTAGAAGATATTCCTCCTAAAGTATTCAACATCGAAAACGGACGGCATTTTACTAGAAAAATGAATGATAAAAACTATTACTGATTAATTATTACTTTTAATAACAATGTCAAACTATATAATTATAATAGTTTAATATTATAAATATTATTTAAAAAAATACCTAATAATTATCAAGCCGCCTTGTGGCCCAGTGGTTAGTGTAAGGGATTCGTGAGTGAAGACTCCCGGGTTCGATTCACGGCACCGGAGTCACTTGGTAGATCTAGCTTAGCAAACTAGATCTTAAGTACTCATTGCTGTGTGGTGGCCTGGGAAACCATCTCTACTATATTCTCCCGTAAAGGCCAAGGTGGCCTGGCCAACCCCTTATAAAGGGACTCCCGTCAATAGGGAAGGCGTCACGATATTTTATTTATTTATTTATTTAAAAAAATACCTTGAATTATATTAATATCCTTAAACAATATCCAATGAACAAACACTGTATAATGAACATTTTGAAATAAATAAACAGCTAAGAACTGCTTTTTATAAAATTAATTAAAAATTGTTTTAAATAACTTTATGCAAACAAATAATAAATTATATTTTTAATTATAATAAAATATAAGTCGTCCTTAAAATCACTGACATCTTTCGATAAAGCTTTCAAACTGATTGCTACACAGCTATTGTATTTTTGGTTGTTTTAGTACTTTGCGCAGGTTTGTCCAGTACAGTCAATATAATATATTTGACCTCTTCATATTCCTGATATCCTGGTAGTATTTTAGCAATATTATGTTCTCTTGCCTAGCAACAAGGCCGTGTTTTATTATTTAACTATTGCTACACTCTATTGCTCTGGACAAGATCATATTATATAATATATTCATTGGAACATGATACATACATTTATTAATTATCTCAACTACAGTTATAACTATTTATATAATAAACCTAAAATCAACATTATACTGAATATAATAAAATAATAATGGTGAGGCGAAGTAATAGTATATTATATATATTATTCATAGTGACGCATTTCAGTGGAATGAGTGACATTCCTATGTAACGTAAAACCGTAGTAACGATATCAGGACTTCATAAATAACAAGCAGTATTCACCAATCACTACGCACGAAGCCCTTGAAATTCACGGTATAAATATAAAAATAATATTATTGTGTTAAAAATTTGATTTATTGTCTGAGTGAGTCTTGTGTACAAAATTCTTAGACACTTTTTATAAAAAATATTTTTTATTATATATATTTTTAAATTTGTCACTAATACACTTCCTTTGTTATCAATACTTAATTAAGTCATAAAAAAGAAAATAAACAAAAAAACGAGTGTATGATTTGTGTATATATTTATGTATATAAATTAAAGTACATAAACAAAGTGGATTTTGTCAATACAAAGTGCGGTTTAGTTATTCAATATTCAGTGGCATTATTATATTTTGACCCCGTCTCTATTAACCATTATTTTGTACCATTAATTATGTTTTATTATGAAAAAAAAAATATAACGCCCTTAAAATTCACGGTATGAACAAAAAAAAAGAAAATTTGGTGTAATAGTTTCATAAAATATTTTTCTTTTTTCTTGACAATAATTCATACCTTTTTTTCACGTGTTCCTTCGGGTAAACAACATATTCATACATTCAATTATAAAATTTTATGCTTGATATATATACTAAATAACTAAATATTTTTTTAAAGCAGCGAGGATTATATGATTATACATTATTAAAGGGTTGTTAAATTTGGCAGTGAATTTGTGATTAATAATATAATAAGCAAACATTCACTACACGTATATATTAAAAAGGTTTGCTTCTAGAACCAAAATAATGAATAAACATATATTATTTATATTTGAATTAATTATAATTAAAAGTGCTTAAAGAAGAGCTGACAACCCTAGCATTATCACCAACACAGCCACAATGTCTACACTCCTGGCTCACTCGTTTCCATGGAAACTGTCTTCACAAGCACAAATATCAATACACCCCTATTTGGTCATGTTCTCCTGATACATTTTTGGGGCGTGACTGTGAATACGAGTTCTTGCTTCTCTTCAAGTGCCAAATATTTCTTACTTTAAAATATTTTCGAATAATTTATTTGCATTTTATAATTATTGGTCACAGTAACTGCACTCATACAGTTAATTATTATAAAAAAAATATGAACATAATATATTTTTTATTAATGAGGGGAATTTTCCTTATATTAAATCTAAACGAGAGATTTTTTCAAATTTTTACTATATACCAAATATTATTTTTGGATAATAACTTAATAATCTTAATAATATTAAAAAAATTGTGTTATTATTTAATAAAAAATAATAAATAAAAAAATAACGAAAAGGAATATGGAATTTTAGTTAAATCACCCAATAGGCAAAAAGTCTCATATAAATCAAATTATTAAATATTTTATTCTTAATAGTTGATAAAAATGAGCATAAGGTAGAGTATTATTTAAATATAAAAAATCATTACTTAGTACTTCACAAAAATAGCTGATTCCAATATGGTGGCCCAAACTTGAATTTTAAAGCACTATTCATTTTATTAAACCCCTTAAAATATTCTCAGTTAGTTCAAGTCCATTCTGTATATTATTTAATATCATATGTGACAAAAACAGCTGGTTTAGTTTCTATGGAAAATAAACCTTTCAACTTGTCATGTTTTCCTGATAAATTTTAAAGGCGTAACTGTGAAAATCAGCTCTAGTCCCGACTAAAGAGAGAGAGAGAGAGAAGAAGAGAATATGATAACATCTACATATATATGAAAATGAATATACTCTTTCCGCATATGACTCTGTCCCTTTCTAAAAACATATTATGGACTTTCCAATAAGTGTGACAGAGATGAAAATATAAACAGACGCTTCGGTATGATTCCATCCCGTTCATGCGTGTACGTGCATCTCTCTCACCTCTGTTTTTTGGAATGAGTTGATCCGGGGCCATCGAAAATTTACTACATGGGCCGGAAGATTGAATCTGTGACGTCAGCGTCGCCGTCGTAGTCGTAGATATCAGGCGATATTATATACATTTCAACATTACTCCACTCTTATATATATATATATATATATATATATATATATATATATGTATATATATATATATATATATATATATATATATATACATATATATATATATATATATATATATACATACATATATATTTATATATATATATATATATATATATATATATATATATATATATATATATATATTTATATATATCATCATCATAAGCACTCCAGTTCAGTGATGAACCAAGGCTTCCCGCACCAGCATCTTCCACTTATTTCTATTGGAGGCCGCGCTCCTCCAGTTATTAATACCTAAACTCCTAACTACCTTATAGAACTCGTCCGCCCACCTTAGCCTAGGTCTACCCTGCCTTTTCTTACCCATAGGCTTGCTGGATGGTATTTCCGATACTATCCCTCCTGCTCTTTCCAAGTGTCCTGCCCAACCTAATGTTAAAGCCCTAATAAACTGCACTACGTTCACGCTCTTATATAATGAGTAAATCTCATCGTTCCGTCTAATTCTAAATAGTCCCGGTGCCTCCTGAACAGGACCCAAGATCCTCCTAAGAACCTAAGTAGCCTATCCTCTTCAGTCTTGGTAATAACCCATGTTTCTGCACCGTAGGTTAGTACTGGCCTAATTAGCATCTTGTCTAATTCTACCTTGGTACTTCTACTTAGATATCTTGATCTGAGCAAGCGTACTAAGCCAAAATACGCCCTATTAGCACTTTGCAGGCGAGAGTTTATGTCCTGGTTATTTCCAGCCGCCTTAGTGACCACTGCTCCCAAATATACAAATGAGTCAACCTGCTCAAAGTGGTCATTATCTATGTTCAGGCTACGATGTGCTACCTATTCCGAGTTGGATGTCACCTGCCTATACTGAGTGAAAAAAAATATAACGCCCTTAAAATTCACGGTGTGAACAAAAAAAAAAAGAAAATTCGGTGTAATAGTTTCATAAAATATTTTTCTTTTTTCTTGACAATAATTCATACCTGTTTTTCACCTGTTTCCTTCGGGTAAACAACATATTCATACATTCAATTATAAAATTTTTTGCTTGATATATGTACTAAATAACTAAATATTTTTTTAAAGCAGCGAGGATTACAGGATTATACATTATTAAAGGGTTAACAATTTGTGATTATTTTAAATAATATATTAAGCAAAAATTCACTACACGTATATATTAAAAAGGGTTACTTCTAGAAACAAAATAATGAATAAACATACATTATTCATATTTGAATTAATTATAATTAAAAGTGCTTAAAGAAGAGCTGCCAACCCTAGCATTATCACCAACACAGCCACAATGTCTACACTCCTGGCTCACTCGTTTCCATGGAAACTGTCTTCACAAGCACAAATATCAATACACCCCTATTTGGTCATGTTCTCCTGATACATTTTTGGGGCGTGACTGTGAATACGAGTTCTTGCTTCTCTTCAAGTGCCAAATATTTCTTACTTAAAATATTTTCGAATAATTTATTTGCATTTTATAATTATTGGTCACAGTAACTGCACTCATACACACAATCACACACCTCTAAAGAGTTAATTATTATAAAAAAAAAATTGTACATAATATATTTTTTATTAATCAGAAGAATTTTCCTTATATTAAATCCAAACGAGAGAGATTTTTTCAAATTTTTACTATATACCAAATATTATTTTCGGATAATAACTTAACAATCTTAATAATATTAAAAAAATCTTCCTCGCCTCTTCAGTATTCAACTTTATTATTTTTCCCATGAATATAATAGTTATCAGACCTAGTCCAAGTGGGTGTGATGAATTACTTTAACATATTCGAGCTCTGCAACGATTATTGTATTATTTTATTTCAACTGTCTGATATTTACACAAAACATTATATGATATAAATCTACAGTTATCACACATCAATTATTATATTCATGGAAGAAACTATTAAAGTATTAATTTTATTTTATTAATACATTTAAGATTGTTCTGTTAATATCTGAAAATTTTAATACAATATTTTCCACATAAAAAAGCAATATAATAAAAACGGTAGCCTCTACAATTGTGAGCAATTGAAAACCTGTTTTTTCACCCGCTTGGACTAAATGGCTATTAAAGATGTTGATGGATATTATTTTAAGTTTTGTGTAAATATATAGAAAATTGGAAAATAATACAATAATAAAGCAATATTATAAAAGAAATAATTGCACAGCTCAAATAAGTCATATCGAAGAACTATAATAAGTAAAGCACTTCATTACACCCACTTGGATTAAGTCTGAATATAACTGTGACTTCAGTAACCAAAGCTCATCCTGAAAATAAATTAGCTGAAAGATCGAGGAATATTCCTTATGCATGGTTCATTTCGCAATGAAATAAATTTCACCCTTATTTTTTCTATTTACTAAATAATAAAACCTATCATATCTAAATTTTATATTAATTTTTATAACCATATAATTTATGCAAATCTATTTTAATAGAAACCGACATCTTGCGATAAGACGTCCAACATATTATATATATTTTGGGTTGTTATCTTGAATAAGTACTTTGCGCAAGTCCCGTTTATATTGATGCGTAGAATTGAAGGTATAAAATACGACCGCTTTACATTTATGATGTCCTGGTGCTATTTTAACAATAATATTATTCCTAGTCTAGCAACAAGTCTGTCATTTATTTAAACTATAACTGCGTCTTCAACAAATAAAACGCTTCAATACAACAAAACCAATAAAAGAGTCATTGAATATTACGTTCAAAAAATATGTACGAACTTAAATAATTGTTTAAATAAATAAACTATTTATAAAATTGTTAAAAACTATCGCTAAAAACTATTTAGCTAGTTGGAGTAAAATTGTAGTGGAGTGTATCAGGACATCATAATGTGGGAGGACGAATAGTTCACTGTTAAACAATCCTGTAAAATCTACTATCTGCTTATTTTAAATAAATAAATTAGTAATACTTTAAAATTATTATTAATAGAACATCATAACTAGTATTGAAATCATCAACTATTCATTGAAAAAAACTTTAAAATATTTAATATAATAAATCATTTAAAATATGTACAAACATTTTTTTTTAAATAATAAACCTAAAAATATGACTCTCGATTAATGTATTTAATTTATTTTATTATAGATCTTTTAACGTATATCGAATAAGATAATTTTAACATGCGTTTCTTGATAATCGATGATCTTTTCTACATTGTTTTACTTTCTTTTAAAACGCACGCAAATCTTATTCCAAACTATAAAATTCAATTTGTTTTTCTTTAATCGCTTACTATTTACATTTTTTTTAAATTTAATAACGTATCAGGCAATAGTTTCGCTACCAATTTGATTACACGCCATCTTCGTTATGTGATGTTTAGATCACTTAGATCATAGTATATGCTAAAAGAATGCTTACACAAGACAATGCTTAAAGGGAAACTGATCTAAGCGTCACATAACCAATATGGCACGCTATTACAATCGTAGCGGGACTTTCTCTCCACCCATTACAACCTGTTTAATATTTTTGTGGAGTCAATGTCATCCTTACATTAAATGTCATACTGACATTAGTCAGAGAGTTTGCGACTAAAAAAATATTAATTCTATTAGGTTGTTTTCCCATACACCAATGAATCTATAGAACCGACATGCATTTATTTCGGCATACTTTCGACCGTGGCCGCTCACAAATACATGTGCATATTCTAAATCTCATATACACTCACACACGCGGGCACTTATAGTGGCATATAGCGACGTAATAGAATGTGAATTAGCGAAGCGGCGAGGCGGTAGAAGCAGCGCCCCTGGCGGCTAACCGAGGAACACCTGCAGGTGTCATTGTTTGTAAAGGATGGTGCCTCATATTTATTGTCATCTTTACAAGTATTATTGGCATATCTATACATATAAGCTCATTGTATTACACACATTAAAATAATTTTAATAAAACTTAGACTTATTATTATTATGCAAATATAAAAAAAAAAAACATTTTGAAGAAAGAATATACTCACAGTCGTGAAATAAAGGGTAGAAGACAAATTAAATTTTATAATGAGCCAATTTAATTTAAATATTAATACTACGCTTAAAATATAGGTTAGCAGGTTTTGCCAAAGTACGAACCAGGCAATCAATACAGCTACAGATTCTGTGTAGTGAATGATACAACTTAGTTGTGCGCGCGCACTGCAATGATGTCTTCAATTATTATAGAGGAAATGTCTGTACTCATCTCTACTCCTTTATGTTGTCCTGATGTTTTTCAATTGATTTTAAGCGGTGACCTATTTTCGCCTTATACAAAAAAAAATCAAATTAAAACGCTTGTCCTTAAAAAAAGTACACACACACACATTTGTTTAATAAAATAAAAAAATTTATTATACACAACAACGGTGATCTTAACTATTACTAGTTACACAGGTCGCCGACTTAATAACCAGGATTTACCTTACAATACAGGAAATCAGAGAACTCATGGATCAAGACGATTTATAGGGATTTTATTAATATTATTATTAATCGATTTGAACCCATAACCACAGTATATTTAACCACGCACTTTATCATTTAAGCCATTATAAGTTTAATGATTTACTAGAGATTTATAATTTATACAATTAACACTTAACTACATATTCTCAATGATTAAAAATCCATCTTATATTTTCAATTGAGGGGTTGAATGGAATAAGGGCTGATAACGGAAAACGCCCCTTTTTATAAAAATATCTATAAGCATTACCAGTTAGAAAATGCAATTACCTGTTATTAAAGACAATTTATACTTCATATTATTAAAAAGAGATTGTTTAACTCGATCATGTCGAAACTGACAATTTAAATATACACCCTTATTCCACCAAGCCTCTTTATTATATTTTAATATTCTTTAATAAGGGTGGGGATTAAACAAACCCTGTATTTTTTTTACCGCATTAGAATATTAATAATGTATGGGAAATGTTGAACAATTTAAATTTATTTCCATATATTTAAACCCAACTTGTAGATAAGACGTTTATAAATGAATATTTTAAGCATGAATTATAAATATGCATTATAATTTAAAATTTAAATAATAAAAAGGCTTTAAACAGTATGATTTTGTTGTTATTTAAAACACATTTAGTAATTTATATATGTTTTTATTTAATATATATAATTGTCTACGGTGTGTGGGTATTTCAACCATCAGTGTTACCAGATGGAAGAATAATATTTCATATATTTATTTTACTACAATTATTACATATTTAAAATCTCGAAACGGGTATTTTAATGATAATAATATTAAATTTATTTCAGAATAATACTAGAGATATGTAATAATGCATAATAAATGACAATTTAAAAAAAAAATCGTATTTATCGGGAGACCCGCTTTTTAAATATTGTGATGAGTGTTGTCATCATATGAAAACCGTATTGAATTATTTTATTTATAATTTACTTTGAAAATTCAAACATGTTCTGAATGAAAAAAAAAACAACTTTTTACGGTCCTATTAAAAAAACCAAGCAGAACATCAAAATACATTGAACAAATTAAATAAATTGAAAATTTCAGTTAAAATTACCCCAGTATTATATAATATTAAAGATCGTCGCATTCCTACTGAAATAGCTGACATTCCTTTGTAGCGTAAACACGTAGTAAGGATATCAGGACATCATAATATACGAGCAATTGACTACGCACTAATATCTTCAAACGTCTTTACGTGGCGTAGGGTGGTTCAAATAACAACTAGAAAAAAAAGTTACCATTAAAAAATTATCATACTTTTATGAAAACGAAAAAGATAATAATCACTCTACCAATTTTTTTAAAAATTATAATATAGTCAGTATGAAACACCCCCCCAAACCAATACAGACATCCAAGATGCTGTCTTTGTGTAAATATGATCTCCTGGTACTCGTACTCTTGAATTTCGTCCCAGACTACGTACGGGAGGAGTGTAACCTGACGGGGGTTCGGGGAAGAGGGTATAAATATGTATTAAGAGATCATGATACGACAGGGAAAATATTTTGCACAAACGACCAAGACTATAACTCCTCACAATCCGGCCATTTTTTTTAAACGCTTTATTATTTTTTTTGTATTCCAACATGTATAAATGAATACTTGCGCATGACTGAAAATATACAGGGGTGTGAGGGGGTGTTTGTTATACCCCATAATATTTTGCGGCGCCGAGGAAAATGCTTTAATATAAAGGTATAGTATACTGTGTTCGATCAGAGAAGTTAAGCAGAAAGGTGTGCTTCTAGAGTTGGGATGGGTGACCGCTAAAACCATCGAGGATTTTTTTTCGTACCCAATCAAAATATTTTTAAAACACTTTATAATAATTTGTATTATATTCCAATATAATATATATAATTGTCTAACTGTGTGTATGTTATATATTTGTCTGTCTGTCTGTATGTACGGATCAATCTTTCAACCATCCTCAGCGTATACAGAGTCAGTATATACAGAAAAATAGTCCTTAATATATCAGGGTACAAGCATTAAAATTCTGTGTGCTCTTAAGTCTTTATGGAACTGAGCCATATATTCAAAATAGAATAGAATATTTGGTAGTGAGACTGCATTTATATTTGTTGATTATTGAAGATATGCGAAAATAGTCTTTAATATGTATGGCATCCCGTACACCTTCGTCGCAAATTTCTTAACAGTCATTATTGTTACTAATCTATGAAACGTCAAAAAATGTTGATTTTGAATAATTCTTTTACTTATTAACCGGGACTTTTTCGAAATAGTAAATTAGTCCTATTTGACCGGCAACTAATGTAGATTCATCCATTATCTATAACACATTTCATGTCTCTGTCAATAGAAGGCAGTTAATCGTAAACTGATATATTTTATAAATAATATTCAAACGAAATGACGCCTGACAGCTACGGGGTGACCAGGTGGATAAATAATATATCATATATATATATTTAATAATAATAAATACATATCTAAAATCTCGAAACGGGTATTTTAATGATAATATTATTGAATTGATTTCAAAATAATATATGAGATATTTAATAATGCATAATAAATGAAAATTCTCAAAAAACAGTTTTAATCGGGAGACTCTTATTAATAATTTTAATAAAAAAATTCAAACTTCTTTCGAATGAAAAAACAAACAACTTATTATCTTCGTATTAAAAACAAATCAGAGCATTTAAAAATATTAAATAATTTCAAGATATTTTTAGGTGTATTTAATTTGATAATGCATAACAATTCCACATTTTTATACTTCATTTTTAAAATAAAAAATTTCTTTAAAACTACTTTAAATCAAAACTCAAAGATAAACGTCCTATTAAAAAACCAGGCAGAACATAAAAAAACATTAACAAATTGAAACTTTCAATTAAAATTACCCTAGTGTATGTATAATTCAAATAAGAACTGTATTGTTTTACTCAAGCATCACGTATTTAATTTACAGATGTGTGAAGGGGTGTAGTCTATATGGGGTGCTTTATAATACCACAAAATATAAAACCACGCTAATCACTTGTTTTAGTGCGGTTAAAGCTAGGATGGGTGACCGCATGCAATCACAAAGGATATTTTATTTTTCACACCATCTTATATTATAATCTAAAAATCGTATTGCCTTTTAGTAAATGCCTAGTAATTGTATATTTTCTATATTTTAATTTCTCACTATACTTAACTGATATTAATGTTAGTGCAACAGGTTTACTTAATTGTATTGCTAATTTGAAGAAATCCATTCTTACGAAAATAAAACATTCAACAGTTGTGTTACGATTACGAACGGCCAAGGCTGGAACTCCTCACAATCTGGCCTTCGAGTGTATCAGGAGAGCATGAACAGTGAGGGGTGAGTGTTGGAGTGTTAGGGGATGGAATGAGTACATGTAGGTTACTTTGGCTCTAATACTGTTATATTTCGCAGCATCATAAAAAAGTACATGGCACATTTAATACGCAAATTTCATCCGATCACCAAAGGTAAACAACAGCGAGTACGGCTATCACTGGTATGGGTGACCGTTGGAAACTGTCCATTTAAAAAAAAAATTAATATGTATTTACAATGATATATGAACTACCCTTGGGTATGTTTACTACCCGAAAGTATATAGTCATATTTTAGTAGAAATACTAGTGAAAATTAAAATTATTTAACAGTTGTGACGCAAACGGAAAAGACTGGTACTTCTCACAATTTGGCGTCAAAGTGTCTTGTTGAAGGGTGGAATGAGTAAATGTAGCTTAATTTCGTTCTTATACTGTTGTATTTCATAGCATCATATAAAAGTACATTGCATATTAATTACGCAAATTTTGGCCGATCATCATAGTTAGACAACGGTCAGCATGGTTGGTCCAGGTATGGGTGACCGCTTGCAAAACCCTCCATATATTTTTTAAAATATGTCAAATGATATATGAAAAAGCCTTGTGTATGTTTGCAATCCAAGAGTATGTTCTAATACATATATTTTTTATTACAAATACCAGTGGTAATAAAATTATCGAACAGCTTTGACGCAACAGGACGAGGCTGGAACTCTTCACATTTTGGCGTCAAAGTGTATCAGGAGAGCATCACCGGAATGGGAACTGTGAGGCTTCTTTGGTGCAGATTGCGCATGACGGGACATGAAATGTGAGGGTATGAGTAAGTGGAGTATTATACACATCGTTTATTATTGTGTCAAGTCAAATTGCGTCATAAAATAGTACACGCCATGTTAAACAAACTTTAAAGTTAAACAGCAGCAAACCTAGGTGGTCTTGAGAAAGGTGACCGCATGACATGATATTCTTACAAAACAAACGCCATATTATTATTTTCATATGTATTTAGTTCAATCACAAAAGTAAATCAAAAACGGGCTTGCAAATTTTTTTAAAAATTATAATATAAGTATTGAAATTGTGTTTTGGATGTACAAATTTTAAACATATTGTTTATTTTTGAAATAATATTCCAAGGCAAGAAAAAGTCTTAACATTAATTTAGACTTTAGTGCAACACATGAGAATGGACAAGACTAGAATTCATCTCAATCCGCCCCTAATGTATAACAGGAAAACATAATCAATGAGGATAAATATGTAGCTGGATTGGGGATGATTGCACATGACAGAACTTAAAATGTAAGGGTTGAGTGGACAGTGCAGACTACAGTGGCTTTTTGGAAAATATACCACAGAATCATAGAATAATTTTTACTTTAATAAACAAATCCCCCCCGATCGTAAAAGTTAATGGACAAAGAGCGCCACAATTTTTGAGATTGGTAACAACTTTGACATTTTTCACATCGGGTATAATAGGTATCCTAATCTATAATCTATACTAGGAGTGTCATTACTCTGAGAGAAACACTTTAGACTTTAGAGCAACACATGAGAGTGGACAAGACTAGAACTTGAGATTGGTGACAACTTTGACATTTTTCACATCATCTTCTACTTTTTTATTGAATAAAAAATTATTTTACTTATACTGATATCGTGTAATACTATTCTGAAATAGATATAAGGTTTTTAAATAAATAATTAGGTAGGTAATTAATTATGTATCCTAATCCTTACTAGGAGTATCCTTACTCTGGGAGAAACATTATACATAAGGGGATTTGACATTCAGCAGAATTTTTAGCGAATAATGTTTCATGCATCTTAAATTTACACAAAACTTCTGTCATTTTAATACTTATATGCCAATTGAAAAGCCCTGGCACACCTGTTGCATGCTGAAAGTATAGATAGTGGGTGAAGCTGACTGCCTTGGTATTCCTGCTATCCTAGTATTCTGACCAGAGTTACCTAGCAACAGGATGCGTTACTAGTTGCTACAATGATTGGTGGATTGTGGTGGTTGGCAGCGACTTGGAGAACATGTATCGGGGGAACATGACTTGACATGAGTGGGTGGTGGAGGCAAAACAGCCGATCATACTGTACACCCTCACACCACACCTCTTAACACCTGTGACACCTGCACCTCAAATTAAATAATATACTAATTACAAAACATGCTTACAAACTCATAAATATACACTTTTTAATATTCATAAAATAAATAATTTAATTAATTAATTAGCAAGTGCACGGTGCTCAATGGGTTAGAATTACGTCATACACCAGAGAGAGACAGCAATCTGGTGGTACTGCTCTAGCATAATAATACTCTCTTGTTATTCCTGCTGTCCTGATACACGGCCGGGCTCTTTTACTTGGTGTCGGTCTGCATCACGCTTCGTGCAGACTTCACACAACAAATGCCTCTTCTTACAAATGATTGAAGCATTCAAGACGAGACTCACTTACTAGGCAACTTACTTTGGCTCGTCTCTTAAAAATATATCGATAATTTTATTTATGTACAATGCGCGTAGAAAGTAATTGGGGTGGGTGTGTACTGGATTGGTTTATTTGGTATTAGGAAAGCATGAAACGAAGAAGATGAATGTAAATGAACGAATACCAGCAACAGGCTTATTTGTATTTACAAAACCTACGGGAAAATCACTGACACCTTTCGGAAAAGCTTCAAAACATTTTCAATATGGTAATTTGTAAAAACACATTCCATATTTAATAAACTTCTATATATTGAGTTGAAACTAAAATGTACTGTCATACATATTTTTAATAATAATAAATTCATAAATTTGGAGTATTAAAAAATTAAAAAAAAAAAAAATATCCAAAAAGAATACCAAAAGCATCCGCGCCCACTGTTACTTAACCCTGCTGATCGGACGAGAGTTACATATTCCATGTGCTACAGTTAATTCTATGATGCTATTGTTTATTATCCTATAATACATGATGAAGACTACTCAACCCCCTTATATTAATTATCGTCATGCGTATTTAGCACCGACGAACCAATTAAGTATTTACCTTTACCTATTGATGATCTCCGGATAAAATTGTGCGTGGGTTTGTGAAGATTATCAGTTCTGGGAATTTGCGTCACAGCCGTGTATAATCTGCAGACCTAGTCCAAGTGGGTGTAATGAAGTGTTTTGACCTTAAAGGTGCGTTGTAAATTAGTAAAAATTGAGAATGAGAGACCTTAAAAACGATTTCATTAAGTATTATCAACATAACATTTTGCATGGAGGGACGAATTTAGTTCAATTTTCATAATTATATTTTTTATAGATTGTAATATATTTTTAAATGAAACATGTTTATCTTATTGTCTTTATTTAATAAAACGGGTTGAATGAGGCTTGTCTTTTTAATAATTTCCTATTTTAGGGAAAGTCGTGTTAAATATTATTTAATTGAATTCGAACCTGCATCTCAAATAATGTTATTTATTTAGACATTTTTAACATGTTGGATATGTTTTTAAAAATATTATTTTATTAATTTTATTTAATATGTAATACTTCATCTAGAGTTCATAGTATAAATACGTCACAGCATCGTTATCGTCATGCGCATTAATATGAGCCAGAAAGAGACAGCTAGCTATCTCTTGGTACCTCATACAATAATATATTGATGATACTGCTCTAGCTTATTAATACTCTCTTCTTATTCATGCTGTCCTGATACACGGCCGGGCTCTTTTACTTGGTGCCGGTTCACGTCATTCTCGTTCATACAACTCCATACATATTATTTGTATGAAGCACTTTATAATAAACAATTATTATTTTAATACTGCTTTTATTATATCTTTCAAAGTGGTAATTATATTCTATTTAATTTCAAGTTGTTTATTGTTGTCAAGTTGATTGTTTATCTCTATATTTCATTCCATTATATTGAAATAATTTAAGCAAATGACATGAGTATGCCATGTAAAATAAACCGCTCTTGTCCGATCGCTCAAGTTAAGCAACAGTGAAACTAGATGGTCTCGGGAAGGGTGACCGCATGACACCATCGGAAATATTTTTTAGAAGCACATAATAAACGCCAGAAAATTATTTTTTATGATATTATAATGTTAAATTTAAATTTGTGTTTTGGATGTACAAATTTTTCACAAATTAACAATAAGCAGCGGCGAACCTAGATGCTCTTTGGAAGGGTGATCTCATGATACCATAAGTTTATTTTTATACAATAACTAGGGTAATTTTAATTCAATTTGTTAATGTTTTTTTATGTTCTGCTTGGTTTTTTCATAGGACGTTTATCTTTGAGTTTTGATTTCATTTTTGCTTTAAAGTGTTTTTTTTATCGATTAGAAGAAATTTTTGATTTTAAAAATGAAGTATGAAAATGTAGAATTGTTATGCATAATCAAATTAAATACACCTAAAAATATTTTGAAATTATTTAATATTTTTAAATGATCTGATTAGTTTTTAATACGAAGATAATAAATACGTTGTTTGTTTTTTCATTCGAAAGAAGTTTGAATTTTTTATTAAAATTATTAGTATATAAAATATTTGTTATTATTAATTCAAATACTTGTGAATGTTAGAATAATATTTTAATAAAGATGTATATATGTATTTAGTTCGATCAAAGAAGAGAAAACCTGGCTGGTCTTGGAAAGGGTTGTTACAATGTCTGTCAAATATAATTGCCATAATGCAAGCATCGGTGACATTTTTTAACACCTTTTATTTAAGAATAAAATAATAAATTTAAAAAAATATGTTCATGTATTTTCCATATTATTCATAAAATATAAGCATGGTAGTAATTTTAAACATGACTGTTACAAGAACGGCCGAGACCTAAACTCCTCACAAAACCCACGCAAAATATTATCAGGAGAGCATAGCCGAAAAAGGATAAGCCGAAAAAGGATAACCCAAAGCTGCGCTTAATGTCGAATGCGCATGACGAATCTTAAAATATAAGGGGGTGAGTTGATGAAAAGTATTTCTAACACAGGCTTTTGTAGCCTAATAAGCCATAGCATCATAGAATATTCGATGGAATATTTAATATGTAATCCTCGACAGATCGTCGAAGTTAAGCAACAGTGTGCGCGGTCGGTACTTGGATGGCTTTTTTTTTTGGGTATTTTATGAAAATATTTTTTTTATCACAAATTTATAAACAAATTATTATTAAAAATAGTGCAATGTTTTTATAGATACAATTTATGATTATTATTTTGTATGCATGTGCTTTTATAAATTACCCACGTGAAAATGCTTGTGAGCTTTTCCGAAAGGTGTCAGTGATTTTCCCGTAGCTTCATATTTTATAAATACAAACACGTGTAAGGCTGTTGCTAGTATTCCCAATCTTCTTCGTTTCATGCTTTCCTAATACCAAATAAACCAACCCAGTACACACCCACGCCAATTGCTGAATTTGCGCAAAATCATAAACATCGTTCATTGTTTATAACTTTAACAATAATAAAAAATGCATAATAATTTTGTTATTGCATCAAAATCTTGTCCATGGATAAAACACATGATAATTGAGAATTATTTAATTTATTATAATCATTAGAAGAAGGGTATTGTTAATGTTTAACATATGACCTCTTCGACCTTCAGAGATGAAGAAGATGGTAAATGCGTGGTACCGATTGGCGCCAACTAAAACAGGCAGATTTTGTACCAGGAAAGCATGAACAAGAAGAGAGTATTATTGAGTGTCTGTCTGGTCCATAATGCGCATGACGATAGTCCTTCTCACAATTCACAACAGAAAATACTGTATGCGTGAGTGTAAAGGAGATAGAAATCATCTCATCTCGTTTCCACTCACACATACGTCCTACTCTGTTTTATCATATTAAATTTCATGACGTATTCAACCCTTAAGTTACCATAATATTTGGTCGAAACTTCATGTTCTTTTTATTAATAAATTAAATTTAAATTATAACTTATATATTATTATTGCTTGGATTTTTTAAAATGTTATTATTATTTTTTTTTAATTTATGGCAGTAACAGGTTGACACCCCCTCACCCTTTTACTAACACTAATGCACCAAACCGAATATACCTACAATATTCTGCCTGATCTTGGTTATGATTTCCTCATACATTTCATGCGGTATTTGTGGGAACGGGTAAATTGGGTACACGCAGAGAAAACGTAGATACTACGGCGTAGAATGACTCGTAGTATCGTAGCTTTATTATTATTGTGAAAAAAAAATTCATACAAAAATTAACCTACAATTAATCATCAACGTAATAAAAGTCTTTATTGAAAATACATATGTATGTAACTTTCAGTACTTATTTGATATATTGTATATTTTTGTCTAATGCAGTATTTTTATAGTAATCATAATGTATTGAGTTTTCATTAACAAAAAAAAGTATCAAAAAAATTTAAATAAATAGTAAAGCAATAATATTATCCATTCGAAATTTATTTTATTTTTTTAATATTTGAATACATCTTTCTGTATGGGGTGGATTTTTTACTGAGATTATTTTAAACGAGAGTAGGATATTGCGTAAATTTTATTTTTTTAATAATAAATTAAATTCACCTGTTAGTGGCAACCGAATTGGAATAATTGCTATTGTATTATTTTATTTCAACTCTCTGATATTTGCAGATTTTTTTTTAACTACTACTAAATTATCATACATCAATTATTATATTCATGGGTTAAACCATAAATATTATATATATATAGTAATTTTATTATATTAATATTATTATTCTGTAAATATACGAAATTTAAAAAAGCATTATACATTTTACCACATAATAAAAATATTGCAATTGAAAATATGTTTTTTCACCCTCTTGGCCGAGGATTTGCCATAGCACACCACACTGTGTAATTATTTAATTATATTATTGATAATTCGATTATTTTAAAATACCCTACCTAATTATTGAAATACCCTTGTATATAACAAGAGGTAATTTACAAGGTAAAATTCTAGTAATTAAACTGAATCGATTTCAACCTGTCAGAGATCAGGAGAGCATGATATTGAATCGGTGACTCTACACCACAGACACGTATTTCGAAATTAATTAATTAAATAAATAACTACAAGCTATTGAATATGTTGTGTTATTTTGATCATCAAAAAACACTGATTATTATGTTACTAAATATTATGTTGAATTAACCCAAATAAAACAATAATATTGACTGTTGCAAAAAAAAGTACTGACATCTTTGGATAAAGCTTTTAAGCTGAATAAAATAAAAAAAATATTGTGATTTTTTAAAATCAGTATGTAATATTTTTAATGTGGTTCTGACATTTAAATAAATATTAAAAAAATATTATAACATGATAAATTCATAATACGTATATTAAAATGATAATTGTATTGTGCGCATGTCCTGTTTATATTTATGACAAGGATAGTATTTAACATTGTATGTATTGTACCGTTTCATATTTATGAAGCCCTGGTAGTATTTATGTAATAATATTTATCAGTAGCGTATCAACGAGGTAGCAATTTATATATCTTAACAAATTAAATATATTGAAATAATTAGTCTTCATTTTTTTAATATAATATGACAATCCTTCGATTCCCATGAATTTCATGAATTATATATAACAATTAAATATAATATATCTATGAAAGAAATATGGTAATCAAATAACATAAAGTTTAGAAAAATATTTCTATATTTTATTAAAAGTGTTTCCCTATAAAGAAATCGTTGAAAAGAAATATACATACTGTTCAAATTAACCCATAATTTCAAACGCATTCATATATAAAAGGAGTTTGTCTAACATTATTGAAAAATATCTAAAATTGCTCGAATTCATACTAGAAATACGTTATTAATTTCGAAAATTATTTTTAATACAAAATACCAATAAATCACACCTTTTCGCGCAATAATATTGCAATAATAATTCTCTTATACTAAAAAAAATATTTATTTTGTAACACTGCTCTTAATATTTAACTTTTGAACAGAAAAAATAAAATTCAATCCTATTTTAAACATAATATGATTTTGAGACAATTTAAAAAACGATTTTATTTATCGTGGTCGTATTTTGATATAACTGTAGAATTTGTTTAGGATGAGAAAGTGGGGGTTAAAATCAGGGGGTTAATTATGGGGTATCCTTCAGGTTATATTATAGAAATCACTGTGATAACCACTGTTCATAAAATATATTTTTAAAAAATACAAAAACCATAGTATATAGTTTATTTAACTGATTTGTTCCATTAACTGTTAAAATGACCTTTTAACTGATACGACCGAGGCTAGGACTCTTTTTCATAGTCACGGCCTCAAAATCTATCAGGGAGGCATAATATGACAAGAGAGTAGCTGTTGGTCGCTACTTGCGCATGACGGGTATCAAAAGGGGGTGTGAGGCCAAATAATACCACTCAGGGCTGTCCAAGTAAAATAGGCAAATTAAAAAAATACCACCATCAAAATAGTAAATGTTCATATTCCTTATATACACTGTACTAATTTCAGTTTTTTTTTTTGGGGATAAAATCTAAAACTATTAATTTGAATACCCCTGCCGTACACTACATACTTTCTATTAAACACAACTATGTATTGGTTCTATACATTCTACCATTATGTCACTTATGATATCCTGTTATTCCTGGCCGCCACTGCCTAGCAACAAGATGCTCCAGATTCAATGCTAAAATATAATCATGATTCTATAGATAGATAGACAGGTTTACTCAGATTTTATGTATTGTATATAAGTCAGTGACCTGTGTGACTAGTAATAAGTTCGATCATTAAACTATTAATTAACACGTTGTTGGATCTAAAAAACCAAAAAATTGTAAAAAAAAACAGAATTAAATTTATATTATTATTAAAAATAATATATATATATATATATATATATATATATATATATAAATATTAAAAATTAAATATATCCTATTATTTACATTAACAATGCCTTCTTAAAATTGAGTGCACTGAAGTGAAATGAAAAAATGCTCTTATATCTGCGTCTGACTTATGGTGGAACTCCATAATTTAATTAAATATGTTATTTGTAATTCCCACTGTAATTTTATTACAGAGTCTGATTACTTTCGACTACTAACTTGTAGTCATTTGACTCTGAATATGACTACAAATTAGTAGTTGGAAGAACTTTGTAATAAAATTACTGTGGAAATATCAAATAACATATTTCTTTAAAATAATTTACAAAAATGTATCAACAGGAATTAAATTTATTATTAATTATTATGATAAATTGGTGCAGTGAAGTAAGTGCCCTGGAGCACTGCACACTGCGCGGGATATATTTTTATTAAATTGTCATCATTCTCTGATATTTATACATTATTAAAATATATTCATGAAAGAAATTATAATGTGGCCAAATACCGGTTTGATGGGAAAATTTTAAATATTATTTGATTTTACTGTCAATATGATAATTCAAGTAGAATGGTACAATCTACCAATTCAATAAAAATATATCCCGCGCAGTGTGCAGTGCTCCAGGGCACTTACTTCACTGCACCAATTTATCCAAGCTCTGATACTAATTAATAGTAAATTTAATTCCCGTTGATACATTTTTGTAAATTATTTTAAAGAAATATGTTATTTGATATTTCCACAGTAATTTTATTATAGAGTTCTTCCAACTACTAATTTTTAGTCATATTCAGAGTCAAATGACTACAAGTTAGTAGTCGAAAGTAATCAGACTCTATAATAAAATGACTGTGGAAATCACCAAGAAGTCAATTCATGAATATTATATTTAAACGAGCATTTTTTTAATTTATCAATTACATTTCATATATTACCAAATAATTTATCAAAATAAGCTTTATATATTGCTGAAATATTGAACTCCCTCTTTGGAGTGTGAATGAATTTAACAATTTTCTCAATTGCTTAAGAGCTTTTCCGAAAGATGTCGGTGATTTTCCCACAGGTACTGAAATAATTTTCATCCATCAATCTTCATGTTCTCTTGATACCAAATAAACCGAGGCAGTACAAACCCACTTCAATTACTCAACGCGACAAAGTGACGTGTGTATAATGTTGTATTCGAGCTCTGCAACGATTTCCTTTATTAATTTATTTCTACTCTCAGGTATTTACACAATACATTATATGAAATACATCTACAGTTATAAAATTACTATAAAATAATTTGATTTCTATTAACATTATTATGTTTTAAGATTGTTCTGTTAATATCCGAAATATTATATTTTACTTAATAATAAAGCAATATAATACAAATATACAGTGATCTACAATTAGCAATTAAAAACTTATGTTTTCACCCTATTTGCCGAGGTTTGCTTATAATTTAATTACAAATGAAAAGCTTAACAATTTAATATATATTTTTTGAATGTAATAAACAGGGTGGACTTAAATTAACTGAGAATATTTTAGAGTGTGGTATTTAATTTTTTTTTTAAATATTGATGGTGATTTAGAGGACTAGAGTTTGGGACTACATCTTGAAATCAGCTGTTTCTGCTAAATAATCAAGTGTGTATTGTGTATGTTCAATACTTCAGGAACCAAGCAATTATTTTTTTATTTTTAATTAATAGAAAAATATTTTTTAAACAAATATTGAACCGTGAAATATTCTCAGTTAGTCAAGTTCAATATTAGATAAGGATAAAAAAAATATAGTGATTTTGGCATATAGTTTGGGCCCCCATCTTGGAATCAGCTGTTTTTGTTGAGTACTCAGTAGTGGCTGTTTGAATTGTTTCTGTAAAATAAGTAATAAATATTTGAAATATATCATTTTAAAAATAAATAAAAAATCGCCTATATTTGTGATACTATACCACCGCTTCTTATTCAATCTATTCATCCATGATATCCCTGTTCCTTCAAATTGTTATTTATCCTTATATGCCGATGACACAGACTTATACACAACCCCTATAGACTAGACACAATCCAACGAAAACTCCAAACATCCCTATCTCCACTGGTCAGGTTTTACTCTAGATGGAAGCTCAAACTTAACGAGAGTAAAACGGAAGCTATCCTTTTTACTAACAAGAGACGAAATCATATTCCTGAACTAACAATTAATAATATATCCATCCCTTGGCAATCTGAATTTAAGTATTTAGGTACCATCCTGGACTCGAAACTCAACTGGGCCAAACATATTAAATACATTACTAATAAAACTGACATAGCCATCAATACCCTATATCCTTTAATCAATAGAAATAGTAAATTATTCATTAAAAATAAGATAGAGTCGCCTTGTGGCCGAGTGGTTAGTGTAAGGGATTCGTGAGTGAAGACTCCCGGGTTCGATTCACGGCACCGGAGTCACTTGGTAGATCTAGCTTAGCTAACAAGATCTTAAGTACTCATTGCTGTGTGGTGGCCTGGGAAACCATCTCTACTATATTCTCCCGTAAAGGCCAAGGTGGCCTGGCCAACCCCTTATAAAGGGACTCCCGTCAATAGGGAAGGCGTCACGGTATTTATTTTTATTTATTTAAAAATAAGATCTCATATATAAGTCTACCATTAGGCCCCTTATCTCATATGGATGTGCTGCTTGGGCTACCGTGGCTCAAACTCATATACAAAAGCTCCAAATAATCCAAAACAAGTGCCTTAAAATGATATTAAACTTGGGTCCTGGAACGTATTTTAGAGAAATTCATGAGAGTATCAAAATGAAAACAGTAGAGGAGTTTATCACTGACTTAAGCAATAAACACTATAACAAAATGGTTAACTTCTCCACTAACTCTTAAATACAAAATGTTAACAAAATCAAATATGTTTCAAATAAGCAAAACTTTAAATTACTACTGAAATGTTGAGAGACATTTCTTAAAAATTCTTTAACATATCTTTTTTCACAAAAACATTTGATTTTGTCTGTCAATAATGATTTTACTATATTCGTGTTTCACAATATTTTTGTTTTATTCATATAGTATTAAGTATATGTTTTTGTAATTCTAAGTTTATTTTATTTTATTATTATCAATTATGTATAATATTTATATATATTTTAGTAGTTCTACAAGTGGGTTTTTGTATATTTTCTCATAAATTATGTTATGACTTATTAATTATTTTAAATATCAATTGATTGTACTCCGTATTAAAATAAGTAAAAGACTAAGTCTATAAACTTAACACTGTAACAACTTATTATAATGTATTAAAACATTGTACGCAAATTATATTTAATAAAGAAATTGTATAATAATAAAAATACCACCGCTTAAAATATTCATGGTTAATTGAAGTCCACCCTTGGAGTAATAAAAAAAATTGTTAAAAATTTCCTTACTCTGAGAATCCACATTGTATATTATTATATTGTAGAATTGAATACCAAGAAAATATAATTTCGCAGGGAGGGCTGATCAAAAAAAAAAAAACGACCGATAATTTGTGAAAGGGTATCAGGACATCATGAATTAGGGGAGAATATTATTGGATCCAGTCTAGTACCACAGACCGTCTGGTTCATAAATATTATAATTAAACTAAGCCTATATTTATAAATATTATAGAAAAAAATATATAGAGCATCCAAATATATAAATAGCACAAACAGTACTAGTGAAAATATTTTATTATAATGAAAATTCATTGCTGAAAAGAGGCTATGATTGTGGACAAGACCGGCACCAACTAAAAGAGCCCGGCCGTGTATCAGGATAACAGGAATAACAAGAGAGTTTTATTATGAAGCCAGACCAGTACCACGTCTCTGTCTAGTCCACAATGCGCATGACAAGGACAATATTAATTAATTAAAATAAATAATAATCATACTTTCATTGCATTGAATGTAGGAAACTATTAAAAATGACACCATTTAACCTTTTTAATAAAAATAATAAAAATCATGTTTGCAATGTTTACATTATGTTTCATTACTTATAAAAGTGGATGATACATACATTTAGCACAAGTTTAATATACTTTTATTAATATTATGGAATTGTTCTGTCTTAATAGAATTATACAAATTACCAATTTAATAAAAATGTAACCCGCGAAATATCGAATGCTCCAAGACACAGTTTATCTGAGCTCTGATAATAAGTAATAATAAATTTAATTCCGTTGATACATTTTATAATTTTAATTGAATATTTTATTCGTTATTTCCACAGTAATTTTATTACAGATTCTGAGTTTTTTCGACTACTAACTTGTAGTCATATTCAGAGTCAGATGACTACAAGTTAGTAGTCGAAAGGACTCAGACTCTGTAATAAAATTACTGTGGAAACAATAGATTTCATTAAATTATGGAATTCAACCATGAAGTCAACACTTTTTCTGTCAATATTATAATATCGGAGAATTTTAATAGAATGATACAATTAACCAATTTAATAAAAATGTAACCCGCGCCGTGTGCAGTTCATTTACTTATCAGAGCTCCGGTAATAATCAAATGCAATATGAAATATTGAACAAAATAAATACATTTTAAGAGTATTCACATCAAATATCTAAACTTTCGTTTGTTTGAATTATAATTTATTTTGTTCATATTTTGAGAAATATCCTTTTGTTAATTGTTCTGTGACAAATGAATGGATGCTTTGCAATTTAATAAAGTCGTGGATATCTTAAAGATAAGTTCCGAGACACAAGTTTAATATCATTTTATTGTACACTAATGATTGCACAAATACGATAAAAAGCTTCAAATTGGGTCCTTAGTGAATTATAAATTTGTATCACGAAAATAGCTTTAAATCACGTATTAAAATTTAACAAAAGTAAAATTATATTTGAATACTTGAATTATTGAGGAGAGTGATGCAGACCAGTACCACGTCTCTGTTCTTCTGTTTCTGGTTCATACTGCGCATGACGAAGACGATACTGTGACTTTACGAACATGCGATAAAATAATTATAATTATCGGTGACAACTCAATAGCTGACAGTTTAAGGAAAAAAATATTGAAATGTAAAAAAAAAATCATGTGAGAAATACAAATGTTTCAGCATTTTTTTTGGTATAATATTGTTGTTTATTTGAGGTCATTTTTCACAAAATTAAAACGTAAAAATATAAAAATAATACAATGTCCTTTAAGACTCAATAGTTCCTATACTCAAACACATGCAACTTAAGACTTATAATTTAATAGATTAAAATTATCTAGTTAAAAGTACCAGTATTAAAATAAATTAATTATGATTATTATATATGTTTAAATTGCTTATTATAAAGTGCTTCATAGAAATAATGTAAGGAGTTTTGTATGGACGAAGGTGACGTGAACCGGCACCAAGTAAAAGAGCCCGGCCGTGTATCAGGACAGCAGCAACAAGGAGAGAGTATTATTATGCTAGAGCAGTACCACCAGATTGCTGTCTCTCTCTGGTATATGACGTATTTCTAACCCATTCAACACCGTGTTATTTTTTTAATAATTAATTTAATTTTAATTTTTGCAGGTGAAGAAGTGTATGGTTATGTGTTTGTAAGCATGTTTTTTAATTAGTATATTATTTTATTTGAGCTGCCGGTGTCGCAGGTGTTAAGAGATGTGGTGTGAGGAGGTGAAGTATGGATCGGCCGTTTTACCTCCACCACCCACTCTTCATGTTCTCCCAATACATCTCCTTCAAGTCACTGTCAAGCCACCACAGTACTTTCGACACTTTTAAGGATGAAAAACCTACAGCATATTATCACTTATCTTGGTCATGCCCTCCATATATATTCAACTATCCCAGTTGTATATCATAAATATCAACCATACTAATTTCTTCAATATGTAGTAAAGTGGAAAGAATATTACACAATTTACTTCGTGCCTGAAAATCGATGGGAAAACATCAAGACATTATGAAGGACCGGTGGTGAATATATACAGCAACCTCTCTTAGTTAAAAAGTACTGACTACAAAAATATTACCATCAATTTAATCTATCATTATAAATTGATATATTTATTTCAAATACTAAACGGTCACCAATCCCAGAAGTACACACGCCCGCTGTATCTTAACTTGGGAATATATTTTATTATACTATGGCACATTATTTAAAAAAAAAACATTTATTCAGAATATACTTTGTTCACTCATACCCCCTCCTTACTTTTGAGTTGTGTCATGCGCAATCGATACACAATGCACCAGCAACGGATTTACCACTTTCATTTATGCTGTCCTGATACACCGATAGACAAAATTGTGAAGAGTTCTAGTCTTGGCCACTTGCGTCACAGCATCAGACAGGTCTATTCTGTCTATGAATATTTTTTAATAATAAAATAATTGGAATTAATATTTATTATAAATTTAAAAAAATTAAAAATAAATTATGAAGGATATAAATAAAACAATATGTCGATAATCATGGAAGATGATGTGAAAAAAATATAGTTGGCGGTCACCCATACCAAGTCCCACCACGCCCTATGTAGCTTAACTTCGGAGATCGCACGAGAAGTGTATATTCAATATGCTGTGGTCCGTTTTGTGATGTTAAAGTATAATAAATTAATTAAGCTGGGTATACTTTTCATCAACTCATTCCTTTAGATTTTAGCTCAGATATGCGCAGTCAGATTTACCATTACCGATTATGCTCTCCTGATACAAATCACCGTTAGATTGTGAGGAGTTCCAGTCTAGACCGTTTACGTCACAAAATGAGAGAAGTCTATTTAATTAATTAAATACTCCCAGTAAGTATACAATACTAAATGCTCTTGGGTCTTTAAATTCACATCATAAATAATTAAGATAAAAAGTTAAATGTGGTACTGCATTTTTTTGGTCTAGTATTGGTTAAGTTTTTAAAAATGATTACTTTAACATGTACTTTTATATGATACTATGAAATACAACAGTATAAGAACGAAATTAAGCTACATTTTCTCATTCCACCGTTCAACAAGACTATGATATAAGGTATAGGTTAAATGTGGTGTTGCCTTTTTTTGGTCTAGTATTAGTTTATTTATTAAAATTATTATTTTCAATATAATTTATAAAACTATACGCACTATTATACAATACCTGTAATATATTTCAATAAAAATCTGTACTTTACCTTCAGACTATTCACTCATCCCTTTCCATTTTATGGTCTGTCATGCGCAATCAGCACATATGAATACAACATATTACTCACCCCTATCACTGATGCTCTCCTGATACACTTTGACGCCAAATTGTGAGGAGTTCTAGTCTTGTCCGTTTGCGTCACAGCTGTTAAATAATTTTTATTTCCAATGGTATTTCTAATAAAATAAATTATAAATATATTAGAATATACTCTCGCGTAGTAAACATACCCAAGGGTAAATCATATATCAATTTAAAATAAAAGAGTTAAAAAAAAACACAAAATGTGCAAAAAAAACAGTTGCCAACGGTCACCCATACCAGTGCTAGCCGTACTCACTGTTGTTTATCTTAGGTGATCGGATGAAATTTGCGTATTAAATGTGCCATGTACTTGTTTATGATGCTGCGAAATATAACAGTATTAGAGCCAAAGTAACCTACATGTACTCATTCCATCCCCTAACACTCCAACACTCACCCCTCACTGTTCATGCTCTCCTGATACACTCGAAGGCCAGATTGTGAGGAGTTCCAGCCTTGGCCGTTCGTAATCGTAACACAACTGTTGAATGTTTTATTTTCATACGAATGTATTTCTTCAAATGAGCAATAAATTCAAGTAGACCTGTTGTACTAATATTAATATCAGTAAGTATGGGAAGAAAGTAACATATAGAAAATATACAATTACTAGGCATTTACTAAAAGGCAATATATATATATATATATATATATATATATATATATATATATATATATATATATATATATATATATATAACTCTTATACTATATATATATATATATATATATATATATATATATATATATATATATAATAACTTATGTACATGTAACTATTATTTTTAACTTAATACGATTTTTGGACAAAAATAAAATATTTTGATGATTACAAGCGGTCACCCATCTAAGCTCTAACCACTAAAAGAAACAATTTTATCTTTACAAGCCAAGATGAGTGCTTAGCCAGTTTTATATTTATTTCAGGGGTATTAAAAGCACCCCGCCATTCTACACCCCTTAACATCTCTGTAAATTAAATACGTGATGCTTGAGTAAAACAATACAGTTTCTTATAAAATTATACATACATATTGGAATATAATACAAATTATTATAAAGTGTTTTAAAAATATTTGGATTGGGTTCGAAAAAAAAATCCTCGCCTGGTTTTTGGTCACCCCATCCCAACTCACAAAGCCCACACTTCTGCTTAGCTTCTCTGATCGAACACAGTATACTATTCCTTTATATTAAAGCATTTTCCTCGGCATACGCAAAATATTATGGGGTATAACAAACACCCCCTCCACTATATATTTTCAATCGCGCAAATGAATTCAACCTAAAGAGAGTCTGGTACTGGTTCTGCTCTCTGATACACTTTCAGGCTGTATTGGTAGAGAGTACTAGTCACTTGGCCATTTGCGGCCAGCAAATACACTTCTATTTATGAATATTTTTAATGCATTTTTCTTAGTTTTTAAAAGTACACAATAACATACAAAACCTTAACGATTGTATTAATATTAAGGTTTTTATGCAATTTTAAAACAATTAATAATTTAAAATTTATTATAAAACATTACCCACACATTATTGTTCAAAGACACTAGACTTATCATAAATATTGCTCCAGATAAAATGAGCCTAGGTTTAGTAAAATAAAATATGATGGATACAATAACATTTCACCCCTCATACCTAAACACTTTCACCAATATCAGGATATCATAAATTCAATCGGCAGACTAATCCTTAATTTCTCTCATATATTTTATCAGTACATGCGCACAATGCACAACAAAATATTATGAATATTTGTATATAATGATCATTTATATATATATATATATATATTTTTTTTATTTTAATGGGATCTAAAAATTATAAACAAAATCCTGAAGGATAGAATTGAACTGCTGAAAATGAGTGAAAATTGTAAGGGGTTGAAAACATTATCAGAGATGTCAGTGGTTATACATTATTATATGTTATCACATGCTAAGCTCTTAATACTTTTCGATAGAATCAACAAGTGGAAATCACACACACTCTACAATATGAAAGAAATATTATGAGTAAATTTAATAAAATTACTGCTTGTATAAATTATAATTCAGTAGACCAGTCCATACGATGTTTGAATTATTAAATAGAGGTTTTTAAATAAATTAAAAAAGAATCGTTGGTGGTTACAAGCGGTCACCCATTAGAGCACCGACCGCGCCAGCTGTTGCTTAACCTTTCTAATAGGACAGGATCTGCAATTGTACACCTTTACACTGAGATGATATATGATAATATTGATATTATGGGGCATTATAAAGCACCCCATACAGGCTACACCCCTCACACCCCTCACACACCCTTATAGTATTCTCCTCGTCATGCGCATTTACAATCACTCTAAAGACAGCTTCTTGTACTGGTTCTGCTCTCCTGAAATTACACTTTAAGGCTGTTTGTGAAGAGTTCCTAGTCTTGGCCATTCGCGTCTGAGTATTATAATACTGAATTTATTTAAATGAAAATATATATTATACTGAAATAATATTTTATAATAGTAATTTCAAGGTGTTCATAAAAATAATGAAGGTTTGTGTGAAAAATAACATTTATTTCATGTGGCTTCAGTTTAGTGTCAGGTGAAATCACAAACGGGTGGAAATCGATTGGAAAATACCCAAGAACTCATAAAAAGCAAGGCAGTGAATACAGACAGCCAGCATATTTATCAACATTGAAAAGTGTTATTATAAAATATTATAACTTACATAGATTATGTGAATTGTGTGTATATAAAAACACAATAATCTCCTCTACAATAAATAATAAAAATAAGTAGCAAGTAATTTGATCGATTACAGTCTCTGAAAGGGTTATGATTTTATATTTATGCAAAATAATTACATTTTACAGTAAGCAATGCAAAGCGGCTTTTCGATATTTAAAGAACATCGTGTTAATTAAGTAATTGGTTGGGTCATTCAAATATTTTATATTAACAATGTATTTAATGGAATAAATAAAATCCACTGACATCTCGATAATCCTTTCAAGCCATTTCTCAATAAACTATCACATTATTGTGTGTCGTTATTTATAAATAATATAAAACTATTGCAAGTATTGCTTCACACGTGCTTCATTCCCAAATGATTTGTGATAGGTTGTCGCTTGTGACCTTCTTGACGCGTCCACCGACAATGTATGATGAATTATTATATTTGTTTTGATACAAAGTGCAGTAGTGAGTATCAGCCCTGACCCCGGTGACATTGCGCTGCTGATTATTATTAATAATGCTTGGCAATGCAATAACGGTCAATTTGTTCTTCGGCTACCAGGACATCATAATACACAAAGAGAACATACAATATTTCAAATGCACATTATTATTTGCGTCTCGTCTGATAACCTTACAATGACAATAACACATACATTCATTTGTGCATATTATTAATTAATTATGTACCGTGTATACTATTCCATGTTTTAATGGATATTTATATTTCTTATATCAACGATGAACTCTTTTTTTATTACTACGGTAGTATTTATTTTTTACGTTAATATTATATTTTATTACGTTTCCCTCTATAACTGAAAAAATACAAAATAATATAAATTATCAGTAGTAAGGAAAGGAATTGTCGATATTATCCTAAGTAAATTTTAATTATTAAGGTTAAGAGCAATAAGGGATGCCGCCAAACGCAGTAGGATTAGTCATAAACGTAAGATAAAACTCAGTATACGCATGTGACATCAACTCGATTGGTAGCACATCGTAGCCTGAACATAGATAATGACCACTTTCAGCAGGTTGACTCATTTGTATGTTGGGAGCAGTGGTCACTAAAGGAGTGGAAATAACCAGGATATAAACTCTCGCCTGCAAAGTGCTAATAGGGCGTATTTCGGCTTAGTATGCTTGCTCAGATCAAGATATCTAAGAAGTAGAAGTACCAAGGTAGGAGTATACAAGATGCTAATTGGAGGCCAGTACTAACCCCACCACCACTAGTGCAGAAACATGGGTTATTACCAAAACTGAAGAGGATAGGCTACTTAGGTTCGAGCGGGAAGAAGATTCTTAGGAGGATCTTGGGTCCTGTTCAGGAGGCACCGGGACTATTTAGAATTAGACGGAACGATGATTTACTCATTATATATAAGAGCGTGAACGTAGTGCAGTTTATTAGGGCTTTAACATTGGGTTGGGTTAAAGAGCAGGAGGGATAGTATCGGAAATACTATCCAGCAAGCCTGTGGGTAAGAGAAGGCAGGGTAGACCTAGGCTAAGGTGGGCGCAGGAGTTCTATAAGGTAGTTAGGAGTTTAGGTATTAATAACTGGAGGAGTAAATAAGTGGAAGTGCTTGTAATAATGATGATGAAGGAAAGGAAATTATTTTTTCACCTTTATAAATTTTAAAAAGATATTTTCGTGTCCTTTAAATTACCATTACTTTCATTAAACTTTCTATTAAGTTTTGGTCAGAAAGAGTGTTACAGAATTAAATAATGGCTATAATCAATATTTGAATAGTTTATTTTTAATTTAATGGGCGACAATTTTCAATATAATCGTTTCAATGAGAAATTTTTATTTAGTTTGTCTATTACATGCTTAGATAAAATCATCATGCATTTTTTTTTAATTATGTTTAATAAAATTTACATTGATTTTTTCATTTTCAGAATGATTAATATAATATTATTCTTTTTTATTAGGCTTTTTGGAAAGTTTTTACATTTTTTTAGATCAAACAATGTGTTAATTAATTGTCTGTTGGTGATCCTAACTATTACTAGTTACACAGGTCACCGATTTAATAATCAGTATTTAATTTACAATACAGGAAGTATGAGTAAACCTGAAATCAATACGATCAATAATAACCAATCAAATCATTATTTTTCACTTGTGCGGGATTTGAACCCTTGTCCACAGTTCCACAGTATTGGTAACCACGCCTCTTATTCCCTGAGATATTACACTGGTATATCGCTTATGATACAATTATTGTATTTATAGTGGGAAAATATTTTTTTAAAATATATTTTTAGCGGTCTGCGGTCATAAACGGGTTAACAATGAGCAAATCGGTAAAACACCTTCACCTAACTTATGCTTTCCCAATACAATTGTCATTGTTCCTTGTTGAGAAGTGAACAGGCAGGATAAAAAATCCTTTATGCACTTTGTTCCAATCCTGCAAAACAATGTCACATTTAATTCGCTTCAAGAAATTCCATATCAACATTCAATACATTTTAATTACTTGATTGGAGTAAACGTATCAAATTTATATGCAAATTTAACATTATCGTTTTATTATATGCGTTTGCATTTATGCGATTTTATAGTAGCAATAAGTAGTTTATTATTTTTCAGAAAAAATTTAATCCGATATTTCTTAAACAAATATTAGAATCTTTATATCTTTTGATTATTAACTTATACAATTAGTCGTGCTAGAGTTGATAGTATTGGTGCGTATACGAATAGAGAAAAAGTATTGGAGTACACGCATACGCACCACACGCACACACTCTCATTTCTCTATTATATTGATTAAAGCCGTAAGTATATTTTGTAATATTTTTGAATGCCTTGAAAAGTACGTATTTGTGAAATTTCTCATATGAAAAAAAATAAAAGGGGAAATAAAATCTTATATTACCCTTGAGTTTCTTACGTGTACGTTACCGTAAACGTACTCTCTTTATATACTTTTGGTTTTTTCATTTTTATTCTTTAATTATTTATTTAAGCCTCTAAAATCTACAATCTTTACAGTGTATTTTTAAGACAGCGTACGCCTAGGAAACATTATTAGATATAAAAGAAATTAGTTAAAATGATCGAATTCCTTGATAATTCCAACGCAATAGCTCAGAAGGTAAAGCTAAGCGTGAGTCGCCGTAAACGTACACCGTAAATACGTTTTTGAGCGCCTCGCCCGAGGCTCAGATGAGACATTTACAAATAAAAAAACCGATTATAAATGAGGCTAAGTAACTCTACTATCGTATTTATGGTGACGTATGCCAAAGAAACCATTACTTAAGGCGCTTGGTACAATTCCTGTAGTCATGGGTTCAAATCCCGCTCAAAAAGTTATGACTGGGAGATTGGGAATAATATTAATAAAATCCCGATCGACCGTCTTGATCCAGGTTTACTCTGATGTCCAGGATTGTAAGGTAATACTGAGGCGATTATTAAGCCGGTGATTTTAACGGATTAAATTTTGATAGAAAATCTTTATACAAAAAATAAACAATCTTTGTGGAGTAAATGTATAACTTTAGATATGTACAAAAGCAAGCTTAGTCACATATTACGACATTACAAATCACAACTGTTGGCGGTTACACTTTGAAATTTAATTATGAATGACGTAAATTGAAAATCGTGTAAATTGAATAACGTTGTATGGTGGAAGTGGGCGTTATTTAAAATATTATTTTATTAATAAAATTCTTGTGCATTCAAGAAAACATATCTCCTTTATTGTCATGCTCTCCGGATACATTTTTCTATTATTCTTCCTTCGATGTGCCCTTTTTATAGATCAGCTCTATTTTTCGCCTATTAGAAAAATGTCTTCGCCAACAACTCATACAATTAATATCACCGATAATTTCCAAGTGTGTGTAATAAACTGAACAATTATTAAATGCACATTTAAATAGAACTTTCAATACTATTATTTGACTGTTGGAATTTAATAAAATATTATTAAAATAAATGTTTAATAATTTGCACACTATAGACATCTTGCGATGATGAGTGCTACGCATTTCAGAATATTTAATTGTATGAGAATAAATAAAATAAATTTATTAAAATACATCTAATATAGGAAATGCCTTTAACATGTATTTAAAAATGTATTCAATTGAATTTAGTGTATTTAATAGTTTTGTATAACTATTCTAATGTTATGATACCCGGATATTCATGAAACGGATTTGACCCTTACGGCCTTGTCGCATACTGGAATGTCTCAAGACTGTAATATTCTTCAATTTAATTATATTAGGCATGCAGTTTATTTATTGTCGTTAATAATAAATAATAATATGTGTACAATAGTTATTGCAAATTTTTTTGTGGTGTTTTGATTTGTATAAAATGCATTGATAAGAATGTGCATTTCATGTGAGATTCCCTCATGAATGAAAAACTGCATGTGAAGTATCCGGAAATCATAAACATGAGAGTGTGGATATTTTAAAACTGCATCAGTCGAACAGCGTTATCAATGCTTATAATTATTGTACGAGTTGGAATAATTATTTTATAAAAAATAAAATCGGTATCTTTGAAGAGAAATGTTCAATTCATTATTGTTTTATAGTTTTGCCATAATTCTTTAAAAGAAGTCAAAAACAAGGTAGATGACGCCAAAATATTCGCTGCTTTTACCGCTCGTACTTTTATAGAAACATATGCATAAAGTTATCGGTTCCATGTCTCATTTTTTACATTTCCTCTATTGTAAGTTTTAAAAAATCATTGTTGATTAGTCAAAATCTCATAATTACGTCCTACAAATAAATAAATGGATCACCTAACAAACTCAAGGATGCAGTCTTTTTTATTATCAAACCTCGGCCAAGAGTGCGAAAAGAATGCTCACAATCACAATAGAACAGAATAGAATAGAATTTTCATTATATTTCATAAATGTTTTATTTTATTTAAATTAACGAATATAAACAGAACAATATTATGTCATTTTAGTAATTGTATATTACTAGCAAATCTAGTTCAAGTAGTTGTAAAGAAGTGCTTTGACTTATTCGAGCTCTCCTAAAATTTCCTCTATAATATTGTTTTATTATTTATTTCAACTGTGTGATATTTACACAAAATATTATATGATATACATCTACAGTTATTATACATCAATTATTATATTCATGGAACAAACTATAAAGTTGAATGCAAATTTCAATAATAGTAATTAAATGTTTTGTAAGATTGTTCTCTTTTAATAATTTTGATATTTTTTTACCCTCTTCGATGAAGATTTCTTATAACCAAACCTCGGTCTAAAGGGTGAAATAACACGATTTCAATTTCTATACAATTGTAGAGAGCACTGCGAATTTTTCGGTAAAATGTATTATTCTATTTGAATTTTCGGATATCAACAGAACAATCCTAGAACATAATAATATTAATAGAATAAAATTACTATTTTTGAAATTTGCATTAAATTTTTTAGTTTGTCTCGTGAATATGATAATTATGTTAACTGCAGATGTATATTATATAATATTTTGTGTAAATATCAAATAAGCTTAAATAAAGTACTTTTGATTATAAGTGTAGCTAAGTAACTCTACTATAGTATTTATGGCGACGTATGCCTAAGAAATCATTACTTATAGTAGTCGTAGTCGTGGGTTCAAATCCCGCTCAAGTCAAAAAATTATTACGACTGGGAGATCGGGAATAATATTAATAAAATCCCGATCGACCGTCTTGATCCAAGTTTACTCTGATGTCCAGGATTGTAAGGTAATACTGGGGCGATTATTAAGCCGGTGATTTTAACGGATTAAATTTTGATAGAAAATTTTTATACTAAAAATAAACAATCTTTGTAGAGTAAATGTATAACTTTAGATATGTACAAAAGCAGGCTTAGTCTCATATTACGACATTACAAATCACAACTGTTGGCGGTTACACTTTGAAATTTAATTATGAATGACGTAAATTGAAAATCGTGTATATTGAATAACGTTGTATGGTGGAAGTGGGCGTTATTTAAAATATTATTTTATTAATAAAATTCTTGTGCATTCAAGAAAACATATCTCCTTTATTGTCATGCTCTCCGGATACATTTTTCTATTATTCTTCCTTCGATGTGCCCTTTTTATAGATCAGCTCTATTTTTCGCCTGTTAGAAAAATGCCTTCGCCAACAACTCATACAATTAATATCACCGATAATTTCCAAGTGTGTGTAATAAACTGAACAATTAATAAATGCACATTTAAATAGGACTTTCAATACTATTATTTGACTGTTGGAATTTAATAAAATATTATTAAAATAAATGTTTAATAATTTGCACACTATAGACATCTTGCGATGATGAGTGCTACGCATTTCAGAATATTTAATTGTATGAGAATAAATAAAATAAATGTATTAAAATACATCTATCATAGGAAATGCCTTTTATATATAATTAAAAATGTATTCAATTGAATTTAGTGTATTTAATAGTTTTGTATAACTATTCTAATGTTATGATACCCGGATATTCATGAAACGGATTTGACCCTTACGGCCTTGTCGCATACTGGAATGTCTCAAGACTGTAATTTTCTTCAATTTAATTATATTAGGCATGCAGTTTATTTATTGTCGTTAATAATAAATAATAATATGTGTACAATAGTATTTGCAAATTTTTTTGTGGTGTTTTGATTTGTATAAAATGCATTGATAAGAATGTGCATTTCATGTGAGATTTCCTCATGAATGAAAAACTGCATGTGAAGTATCCGGATATCATAAACATGAGAGTGTGGATATTTTAAAACTGCATCGGTACTTGCGCACCAGTCGAACAGCGTTATCAATGCTCATAATTCTTGTACAAGTTGGAATAATTATTTTATATAAATTAAAATGCGCATGTTTGAAGGGAAATTGTGAATTCATTATTGTTTTATAGTTTTGCAATAATACTTTAAACGACGTCAAAAACACGGTAGATGTAGCAAAAATTATTGTTGATTGGTCAAAATGTACATAATTACGTCCTACAAATAAATGAATGGATCACCTAACAAAATCAAGTATGCAGTCTTTCTTATTATCAAACCACGGCCAAGAATGCGAAAAAATCTCTGCTCACAATCACAATAGAATACTGCGCGGCTTACATTTTTATTATATTCTATAAATGTTTTATTCTATTCAATTTATCGGATATTAACAGAACAATATTATGACATTTTAGTAATTTTATATAGTAAGCAAACGTAGTCTAAGTAGGTGTAATGAAGTGCTTTGACGTATTCAATCTCTGCAACAATTTCCACTATAATATTGTTTTATTATTTTATTTTTCTCTCTGGTATTTACACAATACATTATATGATATACATCTACAATTATATTCATGGGACTAAAGTTGAATGTAAATTTCAATAATAGTAATAATTTTCTTATAATAATTTAGATATTTTTTTACCCTCTTAGAAGAGCTTATAACCAAACCTCGGCCTAAAGGTTGAAATAACACGATTTCAATTTCTAGACAATTGTAGAGCACAACGCGGATTGCATTTTTACTAGGTACACTGTTTCGTTAAACTGTATTATTCTATTTTAATTTTCGGATATCAACAGAACACTTCTATTACATAAAAAATAATAATAATAAAATAAAATTACTATTTTTGAAATTTGCATTAAATTTTATAGTTTGTCTCATGAATATGATAAGTATGATAACTGCAGATGTATATTATATAATATTTTTTGTAAATATCCAATAATTAAATAATACGTCAAATCACTCATCACACCCACTTGGACTAGGTCTGCTTATTATATTCGAATATTTTTAATAGATAGTATAAATCTTACAGGGCTCCAGTTTTGAGACCCCTTAGAGAATGGCGGCACATGAAATCGTTTATTAAATATTTATATTAATTAAGCATGTTCAAGTACGCTCGCTTGTGATTAGCTGCAACGCATCTTGTTCAAGTAGGTAGCCGATCAATACTGCAATAAATGCACACGTTTCGCATTTATGCTTTCCTGATACAACTTGCCTCCCATCCTTTGTGAACAGCCCTGCCTTTTCCACACATGCGTAATTTATTTATACAATGTATAAAAACAACAAATATTTGCATACAATGATAAAAATGAGGTCAAAGATCACTCTTCATAAATTAAATTATCTCCTCATACGTATTGCCGAGTCTTTAAACAATAATAAAACGCCGCGAATGCAAAAATAATCTACTTAAAATTAAGAATAACTCGGTTAGTAACTAAATGACTACATTATTAATTTTATTTGTAAAATAATAATAAAAAGGGTAAGTAGTAAAATCTTGGGGTTAATGTTGAAAAATAACGACCACTGCTTGTAAGCAGTCCATTTATGGAGCAATTTCTTCTAATATATTGGTTACAGCGAATTAATAATTAAAAATACGTAAATCCTGTTTTAAGACTTTTTCTTTAAGCCGTTTGATTTCACACATTTCTATATATTCAATAAAATTCAAATTGTTCAAAACAAGTGTCTTAAGATGGCCTTAGATCTTGAACCTGGCACATTTCTTAAAGAAGTCCACGAGGACATTAAGTTAAAAATGATCAAAGCAAATATCGCAGATTTGAGTAAAAAACATTACACTAAAATGACTAAATTCCCGACTAACCCAATCATAAGACATTTTACCAATGAACTTCCAAAACTGATGATTATTTTTAAAAATGAAATGTAAATTTCTAACAATCCACTGAACTCAAATTTGGTTTTACCCAAACAAACTGTTATTTAGTTTTTGAGCATTTTATTTTGTAATTGTTTTGTTAATATTGCTTTTATTGTTATTATTTATTGATCTTCAAATTTGTAAATGGTTTTTTCCCATTCTTTCTATAATTTAATACTATTACTCATGTCGAATTTAAAAAAAACATTGTCATGTTAGTTATAGGTAAAAAGATTTATATGCTCTGTACACCTAAGACTATTTCCAAAGATGTATTTTTCTATCAATTATTGTAAAAACTCATGCATAATAAAGAAATTGTAATAATAATAATATATATTTTTTATTTTGTTAGGGTTTGATTTGAAAAATGCAATGCATACATTTTTTTAATAAAAAATTACATCTCTCGGGAAAGGTATTAACAATTATAATTATTTCATTCAACCATTTTTAACTAATTTAATTTTAGAGAAAAAATAAAGCTTTATCTGAGTTCAGTTATAAAAAGCGGATAGGATCACACACAAAATGTTGTTTGGTAAAATCGTTACGATAAAATACACCCGCCTGAAGACCCTCAAACTAATACCATAAAAATAATATAATTATCAAAATAATATTCTTATAGAAGGTCGCTAGAACAAATATTATTAATATTAAATAAAAAAATATATCTTTAAGGAAAAATATTGTACCAAACCTAAAACTAAGTAAAAGAGTAGAAAAATAATTACTAAAGTTATCAATTGTCCTATGTAGTAATTATATAAATATGTTATCCCTATTGAAGGAAATATATATTATGTACATCAACAACAGTAGAAAAAATTATCTACTAATGACAAATAGAAATAGAAATATAAATGTAAGGTATTTTTATCATATCCTAAATATTGCAGGTCGAGAATATTTTTTCACTACTACAAACATTTTTTTAAATGTTATTTATGAGTTTTTTTTGTCTTACTAAAGCATCCTGAAATTCACGTGAGATGTAATTTTGCTTAATTTTCTTGAAGCAAATGGGGGTAAATGGTCTCCACGATCAATATTTTTGAATTTCTATCAATTTATAAAATACAAATGAATATATTGTTTTATCCATCACTTTTTTTTAACTATTTAACATTACTTTGGTTGTTATTTTATAATTTTCCATGAACATTTTGTGTCTAAATGTTGCTGTATTTATTAATAGATCAATATAATATGTTCATTTAAAATTGTATGTAGGTACATACTTTTATCGTGAGGGATATTTACGCCCCTTTATTAAGTTTACGAATAAATAATAAATTTAGAAATATATAATATACTGTGTATTTTATGAAAATGAACAACCGCTCAAATTAGATAAATAAATGTACCCTTTTCATCAGTATACAATTTATTTGGCTTTCTGTTATTAATAGAATAGAAATTAATTTTTTTTAGAGTTTCATATCTCATTCGCGAGTTAATTTAATTATTTTTTTAATATAATTTTAACAGTTTAAATATCAGTTTTGCCAGCAGAAGACTTGCATCTTCGTTCCCACACACGAGCCCCAATGGTGGGGGTGGGACTACATTACCTGTGCAACCCCCAGGTGTTCTAAACCGTTTAATTATAATTTAATATTAACTAGAATCCCTTAAAAATTATATACTAATGAATATGCCTTGATAAACACAACCCCATTAAAAATATTCAGCAATAAAATATGTATGTTAATTCACATAAAATGCAAAAAAATCAATTTTATATTATAAAAACTGCAGTTGTGGGTTGACGACACCTTCCTTCTTCGAAATCAAATCAGTACGGGATGTGAAAAAAATAACACATAATAGCTTTTTATATCATTGTTCATCTACCTGTACGTATATATAGCTTTTTTATAGCCGAATATAAAAGTTATTTGGGACATTATTGTGAGCTTCATACAAAACAGACGAATTATTGACTCCCCCATAATAAATCATTATTATAAAAATAAATATTTTATTCAAATACGACCGTTAAAATTTTGTGTTATTCCCATAAAAATATTACTACATATCTGAATGGAATGAATAATTGATACATTGAGAAAAGAACCTGCACTTGGTCAATGATATTTTTTAATGCTTTTATTTAATTCCATCCTAAAGTGTAATTAGGTAATTAATAGCTAAAATTTTATTTGACTATTGTTAACATTACTGTCTTTCAAAAGCCTTAATTCAAAAAAAAAATATTTATAATATAAAATAAAAAATGTTTTTAAATCACCAAAGAGCTGTGCAAAATCTTTATAATATCTAAACATTTGTCACTCTTATAAAAATTATCGTTTACATCTTTTGGATTTTATTTCGAAGATATATGAACTTGAGTGTCATCTGACGATTTTGTTGATAAACTTAATAACCTTCACTTGTATAAAATAAAATATTAAATAATTCACAAAAAATATATTATATTTTTTATCATATTGAAATGGATATTCCTATAATTTTGTTTTAATTTAATTAAGGTATTTTTTTTTATAACATTTTATGAAAAAATCTAATAATAGGGTTTGAAAATAAAGAATAAGAAATTATGAGAGTCAATTAATGAATATTCAGACATTTATTATTTATTTATTAGGACACATTACAACAATACATTAACTAATGCATTTGTAATCAACAATAAAACATGATTCTATTTAAGAAATATAGGAAAATCATTTATTTAGGAAATCATTCACTATTGCTATGGGCTTTATTAAAATACATTTTTCAACAGACTAGATAAAAATTAAACTCATTTTTCATTTTGCTCACTCGACTGATTATCAATAATTTGAATAACACGTATTCATTTACAAATTGGAAATATTCAGTGAATACGATACAATAATAATCTTTTGATAGCCAGTTTAACACACTTATACTAAATACATTAAATATATAGGAAAGCCATAAATACAATTCACTAACAACTACATACTTCTTTAAATTCCTGATAGAGAAGATCAGAATGAGTTGCATAGACATTTAAATTCATAATAAATAATATATTTTATTACACTTATCAAATACATTCATGATCGGATGAAAATAGATGGGAAACATTCAAGCGCATGAATGTCCACATATAATAATAAATTAATTGCAAACTGTTGAGTATCTTAATTTCAGTTATAAGTGAATGTTTGTGATACCACATATAAATATAATAATATGATAGTTAAGTAATACTTTTTACAATATATATATATATTAATAAACACAATTATATGGCACACTTATTCCAATTCTTTTACAAGGAAAAACACTTAAGTTACATAATTGCCTTTATCAGCTGGGATGATGAAAATTCAGTTTAAGGATGTCTCGTTCATCTTCAATCGCCCTTGAGGTAAGACTCTAAAGGATTCGGGCCCTTTCTCTTGGATGCAGTGATTGATTTCGGACTCGGCACTGAAATGTTAATGTAATTATTGAATTTGATTTATTTTAATTTTTTTTTTTTAATAGCTTTACCTGGTTCAGAATTTGTAGGTTCTCTTTGGGTCTCCAAGCAGTTGAGCCATTCTGTTATGCTGATTTTTCTGTCATGATTGATGTCACAATATCTGGGCAGTTTCTTTCCGCATCTTCTGAGTTTTCGATTCGCCATGACCAGTTCTCGGAATGCTTTCCATTCTTTCCTCTCGAGCACCTTATTCTTGTTCTTGTCTAATATAACAAAACCCCAAGTAGCCACTTGTTCATCTTTTGAAGCGTGCCACTTTGAATTGTCTGAAGAGCTGGAAATTTTAAAGTAGACGACGAATTAACTTTTACATTCACAATAATTCACACGAATTAAATATTTACCCAACGAGTGATGTACCATTTGTGCCTTTGATCATTTCATTTTTCATAAATTCCAGTAAGTCTTGTAGAAATGCAGCTTTTCTTTGTTCTGGACAACCTGTGTTAATAATACCTCATTGAGTTATGAATTTTAATAAACGAGTGGTGGTGTTTCAATGATATTTAATATTGCACCTTTCATGGGTCTTGATGGTGTGGGGAGAGCTTCACAATGAGGATTTTGGTCTTTGATTGGAGTTCCAGGTATTGGTTTTCCCGAGTCTTGGTTTACACACCAACAGTAACCCGTAGACCGATAACATTGGACTCTTTGATATCGTCCATCGGCCGTACATTCCGGTACATACAGAACGGTGTCACCATTTTTCTAAAACAAATAATAAATGTAAATCATCACTTTTAGGAAATGTATTCAATCAAAATAGATATTTGGCAATATTTTTTTGTTGTTGTGACTAACATATTTTTTTTGTTAGTACCTAACATGCCTCCACCATCTGTTTTGTTGTGGCCTTCTCAGCTGCTTGCTAAATGAAACTTTTGGCGAAATATTTACAATCAGCAAGTTTACTATGCATTCCGGCATTACCTCAATTTAAATAAATTATTTTCACCTGTTCATCCAAGACAGCTTTTCTATCTGACAAACAATCATTCGAATCGGTCTCATCTTTATTTCGGTCCAAGGGATCATCCAATCCTAACATATGGGCCGAAACTCTCGTTAAACTCCCTTGTAACACTGAAAACAGAAAATAATTAATTCTTCAGCCTTGACATACAATTCTTCAATTACACTGAGAATTCCTTTCATAGTGATCAACGTATTAATTTAATTAGGCACAACGTTAGTGTATTAAAACAAGACGGTTCATTCACGATGCAATTAATATAATTTAATAACTCAAGGGACAAAAAAATACACATGGGATGAGAGATTGTCAGATAAACGGGAGATTTTTGAGATTTTTTTAAAAATATATTGATAATTGCACACTATTGTTATGGTTATTTTTTTTTGACAGTATTGATGACCTTTATTGTTATAGAGTATTTTAGATATATTTCACGTGTTATTGTTATGTAAATCGCATTGTTGTTTATTTTATCAAGCAGTGGTCTAAAGGTGAACTGACGAAATATTAACTTCGTCTATTGATTTTTTCTCATCTAAAAATAGCTCGTTTATCCGGCGCATATTATAATCAAGGTGTAATTATTTTAGTATATTTAGTTTGTTTATAAACATACACAAAGCAGGTTTAGTTTTCTGAATGGTCGGTGTTTGTCCCAAAGGTCGCTGAAGCCTGGACTCGCCCTTACCTCCGACGCTTCGACCCTGAACTTTGCCCTGGCCTTCATCATTTTCATCGTCTTCATCATTATCATCATGGTCGTCTTCTTCAAGCTTTGGAGGACCTCTCGTCTTGTGGCCCTTGCCATTGTGTGGTCGGTGTGCCTCTTGTGGATTGCGCTCTGAATGCAAATAGGTCATTGTTAGAATATCATTCAACTGAAATGCACATTTAAATCATTTCACCAATAAACAAATCTAAAAATTAAATCAAGTAGGAAAACAAGATTTAGAATCTACGAAGACTATAATAAATTATTAATAATCTATCTAAAATGTTTCATTTTATACATTACGTTACATCAATCGTCAGATGAGTTTTTTTTATTCAAATGACGAAAATTTTTTTCTAATGATTAATTAAAAGATTATATGTTTATAAATAAGCAGTCAGGTCTCTTTACGGATTTATTTTTCAATTCTAGAATTAATTACGTAAACATTACATCGACATTTCACAATTATTAAGTAACATTACCAATATATATTATTATTTACACCATTAACAATTTACAAAAAAAATACTAGGGGCAGATAACGGGATACGCCCTTTTTCCGTAAAGTGAATTTTGTAAATAAATTATCTATTGTGTAAAAAAAACTTTTGGATTCTGTAATGGGCATTCAACTTTTACTAAAGACAATACTTCATCATAAATATCGGTCAGTGATCTTAACTATTACTAGTTACACAGGTCACCGACTTAATTATCAGTATTTACCATACAATACAGGAAACCAGAGTAAACCTGGATCAAGACGATCTATCGCGATTTTATTAATATTATTCCCGATCTCCCAGTTGTAATAACCGATCAAATCAATTTAATTTTTTTTGACTTAATATTATTCAATCATTTTATTTATAATAATAATATTTTTGGTTTTTTAAACCCAATAACGTGTTAATAAATAGTCTGTTGGTGATCGTAACTATTACTAGTTACACAGGTCACTGACTTATGTACAATACAGAAAATCAGAGTAAACCTGAAATCAAGACGATCAATAATAATTTTTCACTTGGGCAGGATTTGAAGCCTTATCCCCTGAGCTATTACACTGGCAATAATCACAATTTTATATCTATAAAATCACAATTTCAATCCTCTTAATATATTTTTAAATTAATTATAAAGAATTAATAATAGATATACGTATGTGGGTTATCGTTTATTTGTATGTTGAATTAAAGCAGTGGATTCAGTACTGATAAAGACCGATTGTTTGACCATGTATAGATTAGGAGGACGTTTTTGATTATTTAGTAGAACGCGAATTTAATTTTAGAAATTCAAATAATTTTTAAAGAAATTTCCTTCATAAATGGAGCTTGACTTACGAGAATTTCCTTTCTTGGAATTTGCACTGGCTGAAAGACAAACCCCCCATTCTTGCCTGGTGATTGCTTCGTCCCTGTCTTTATCGCACATTCTTCCGAAAGTCCTTGCACATCTCCTCGGCTGTACAACCTGCATAGTGAAAATATAAATTAACAAAGTCCTGCATTATAGGCGGACATTGCTAAATTAGTAATAACGCTTGGTGAACGACGCGGTGCTAAAACGCCTGCTGATAATGTTTAATGTACCTGGCGTTCGGGTGATTATTTACCTTTGTGATGAGCCGCCGAAGATCTTTATACTCGGATCTGTTCAGTACATTATTATGATCCACGTCCACTTGGTCGAATTTCCAATTCAGTACGACACCTTCAACTTCTGAAGATGATCCTCCGGTCCTTTCGAATTCTGATCTCAGCGTTGTGAGTAGATTTGAAGTGAATTGAGATCTGTCCGCTCGACTGCAGCCTAAGTAAAGGTAAATTATATCATTGTAATGAAGAATGTATCTAGATTTTTTTTAAGATCACAATATAATCTTAATGGCAGTTTTAATATAAATAACTCATTGTAATTCCAAATTGATCACAAATAAAAATGGCCATTAATCCATTTACAGGACAACCATTATTTTTTATTAAATTGTATCGAAACATTTACAGTTGCACACTTCAATTATGTCCGAATTGATAATCTTCCCAGTATTCACCTTACAATTCAGTAAATCAGAATAAACCTGGATCGTTATCACAGTAAATACAATTTGGACTTAAATTAACTGATAATATTTAAAAAAATGTGTAGGGTATCGCAAGAATAAGTGATAAAAATGTTTTAAATATTTTTTTTGTATTGAATAAATATTAATAGTGGTTTTGGAATCTGTTTCTGTGAAGTACTCAGTAGTGACTGTTAAATACATAATTAATATTTTTAATTTTTATTAGTAATAAAACAATTTTTTGCGATACCCTACCACATTCTCAGTTAATTCAAATTCCACTCTAAATTTAGATAAAAAATTAATATTTTTCTTATATCCTACCATTTCAAATGTATATTTAATGAATAAAATTCATTCATTACAAAATGTTTGATTGGAATTTTTTTATTTTAATTCTCATTACTTACCCACATTGATTGTTTATTTTGAGCCAATATTTTTCCTTGTGTATGTATATATATATATATATATATATATATATATATATATATATATATATATATATATATATATATATATATATATATATATATATATATATATACTCTAAGGATGGTTGAAAGATTAACCCGTACAGACAGACATATAACATACACACATTTAGACAATTATATATATTATTTGTTATTATTAATTAAAATACTTGTGAATGTTAGAATAATATTTTAATAAAGATATATGTTTGTATTTAGTTCGATCAAAGAAGAGGAAACCTCATTTACATCATTACAAAATGTTTGATTGGAATTTCTTTATTTTAATTCTCATTACTTATCCACATTGGATTGTTTATTTTGAGCCAATATTTTCTCAGGATATATATATATATATAGAGTTATATATATATATATATATATATATATATATGCTATATATATATGTATATATTTATATATATATATATATATATATATATATATATATATATATATAAGTGATATATATAGTATTTCAGCTTTATATTATAATTAAAAACTAATCGTCACAGTATGTTATGATCTGGTGAATGTGTGGCCAGCCCTGTATGAAAGTGTATAAATGTAATGGTAAAAGGCTAAAGACACCATTTCCTATTAAAATATGTTATTATTGAACGCCCACTAGTTTGCTGGAAGAGCAGGGAAATGAGGAAGTGACTCCTTATTCAATTATCCTCGAATCATGAACACTACTACTCCTTATGAGTCACGAAGCACACGCGGTCACTGTTCCCTGACAATGGTTCAAATAGGCAATTAAATCACAATCCTTAGACGAGAGAAAGTTTTCATTTCACCTCGCGCAATAAATAAGTCAAATCGCTAATGGAAGTGAAAGTAGACAAAACGGTGCGATATCAAAAATTAAATATCTCACCTTTCTTGTTCCTCCTCTCCCGAAACGACGATCTCCTTTTGGTATCGGCTTTCCCTGCAACATGTAGGTATTTATATTATATTCACCCGTATTTGTTGAAATTGTTTCGTGGATCGGGGTTCGACTAAATATAAATAGTGTCCGAGATGCTCGAGCGGCAAAACACAGAGAACCATTGACAGTAGATTAATTATAATAAGATCTTTTAGCTGGCCAAACACCTCGTCTGGAAGTCGGCTCTGAGTTAATTCAATGGGGGATTAACACAAAAATGTTAATAACCCATCGAATTTGTTTATTTAATATATGATAATTGAAAGTTACCACTGCAAGCTCCCTTGTGAAGGATTGAAACAGTATATCCTTGGCATCTCAAGTTATCCACGTGACATCTTGATAAATATGTTTGACGGTCATCTCCACAAACTGGCCTATTTGCAACACCCCTGTCCAGACATCTTGTCAGCAAAGCTTGACAATCCCTCTGGAATCAATGCAATTGTAAATGGTTTCTTCTCTCTCGAATTAAGGGGGTCATTTTTTTTTTTGTGGTGATAAAAGTTTAGGAATCATTGGTGTTGTGTTCTCGCGATCGGGTGCAAGACTTCCCAACCGGTTCAACGAGATCAACTGCATACAACTTCGCACCATGTCCCTACACTATATTAACACCGCCTATAAATATTTATACACGAATTGTATCGGTAAAAATATCAAACGGTGTGTATTTGATTGAGTATTCGAAGAACTGTCTAAAGTGATTCAAAATGGCCGACGTGGACGCGCGCTCTAAATTTGAAAATGGAAAAAACCACATTCACAGAATGCAAAAAATAAAAAATAATTATATATGAAAGAGTATATATATATATATATATATATATATATATATATATATATATATATATATATATATATATATATATATATATATATATATATGTATCGCGATGCGTGACAAACGTGCAAGTCACTTTGTTGATTAAAATAATTATTTAACACACTTATTGTACAGTATCGATTTCCTGTCAACTCAATCTAATTTTATCCGCGCACGATTTAATTATAATAAATATTATTTTTTTCCATCTCGATTTATGATACGTTCAGTGCTTTTGGCAAACCGCCCGTATAAAATTTGAATGAAACTCACATCGAAAACGTGTAGGTATATTTTTACATCTGATTTTATTTCCATCGTGCGATTGAAAGTTAAAGATCCCCTCATATTATCTTTCAAACTTTGAAATAATTGATAACGCAGATGGCTTCTAAATCCGTCATATTTTATTTTCGTATATTCGACGGCGACGTCCGACTTTTGAATATTTTACAGCTGAAAAAAAATCATATATATATATATATACGAAGCAACATTTCTTATCTGAAACAAGCCGAGTTTAAAAATAAAACGGATGCCTAAATATTAGAACGGTGGTAAATCATGTCCTTGTTCATTAATTATTATTTGATTTTATAAAAATCCTTCCCGGAATTTACACAGTTTTCCTCAAAGCCAAACCGCAAAATTATACCGATACACTTTTAATATTTAACAGAAAATCAATAGTATATCGCCTGCTCCAGCGTATAATATCGTAAGTACAAAAAAAATCTGTGTGCTCGTAAGTCTTTATGGAACTGAGCCACATATTGTATGTATGAAACGTAAAAAAATGTTGATTTTCAATCATTATTTAACCTATAAAGTGTGACTTTTTCGAAATAGTAAAATAGTCCTATTTGACCGGCAACTAATGTAGATTCATCCATTATCTATAACACATTTCATGTCTCTGGCAATAGAAGGTAGTTAATCGTAAATTGTTATATTTTATAAATAATAATTAAACCGAGTGACACGTGACAGGCAGTGTTACCAGATTTAATGTGGCTCAGTTCCATAAAGACATATTTTTTTTACACTTACGATATTATACGCTGGAGCAAGCGATATTTTCCACACACTCGCATACATTAAATATTTCCAGGAAATTCATCCACATCCTCGACGAGCAAATCAAGATGGCCATGTGTTATTAATGTATTTATAATATTATTAGTACGATCATCTGCTTGGGAGTATTTTAATAAATTATTTAAAATATACAATCGTGATTAATATCATGAGCAATTAGACGGCCACGTCTATTTGTGGTGTTAAAATATGTCAGTCTGTTGAGAGCGAGTATCCTGTTTCAAATAAAGTACCTACCAATCGGTGATGTTGGATTACAGTTTTATAATAACTGGTAACTGTTGGTCTTTACTGATAAAATAGTAGTGTTAAATTGAACAGCTTGGTGTTAATTCGTCTCATTAGACACGATATGTCGCGTGTCTCACGACTAGTGAGTCCGATAAACGGGATGTTTTGGAATTAAGATTCATTAAGCATGTCAATTATTTTAAAACTATTTATACACTAAAATTGATCGTCAATTAAAGGCCATTTCATAATCAATCGGTCAATATTTTAAATTCATAACGATCTATTGATTAATTCATAACATGCTACCACTAACAAACAACCCATTGACATGCTTAAACGTCAAACATCACATAATCACAAAATAATAACCATAAATAACCAATGTTATTAAGTTTCACTTTATTTTAAATGAATATTATTTATGTTGAAACGTTAAATACGAATTTTACAACCCATTGTGAAATTTTATGATAACAATTTTACTCTCAAACAAGTCTTCATGCTGATTTCGTAGACGTGAATATATTCAAATGGTTATTTTATTTTTACATCAATTAAATGCTGATTGGCATTTTATTCAGATTAATTAAGACCCCTCCCCCCAATTGTTTTAATTGTTAAAAGAGCAACTCCGACAAAATATTCTAAAATATAATTATGGTATTTTATAAAAAAAAAATACTACAAAAACCCATACAGTTAAAAGTGATTGGTTATATTATTAAAAATATAATATAATTTGATACTTTACTATAATACAATGGTTTGATTACACCGTGCTTTTTTACTTTAAAACGTTAAATAGACATGATACGAAAATTATCAGTATTTTTTAGATTTTGACCCCAGATTATATGAGCACATATTTGTTTGCATTTTTCTTATTTGAAAAGTAAATACTACACGATACAATGTAATCGCGATATATGGAGACTTTAAATAATTTGTAAATTTTAATAAATATCTCGAGTGTGCAAATCGGTTCGTTTTTGAGCATGTTTCAAATTTTATTGTAATAATTAAACTTATGCCAAATGGATACTTTTAAGTAGTTTAACGAATTCGAGCACTGCAACGATTTCTTTTATAATATTGCTTTATCTCTCTGATATTTACAAAAAAAAACATTATATGATATACATCTACACTTATCATACATCAATTATTATATTCATTGGACAAACTATAAAGTTGAATGCAAATAACAAAAATAGTATTAATATTATTATGTTAAAATATGGTTCTGTTAATATCTGAAAATTCAAATAGAACCTCGGCCAAGAGGGTGAAAAAAACTGCAGAGCACTGCGCAGCTTACATTTTTTATTACACATATTGCTTTATAATTCGATAAAATGTATTATTATTTATAGTTTGTCCCATGCATATAATAATTGATGTATGATAAGTGTAAATGTATATCATATATTTTTTTGTGGAAATATCGCAGAGTTGAAATAAAATAATAAGGCAATATTACAGAGAAAATTGTTGCAGAGTTCGAATACGTTAAAGCACTTCATTACACCCACTTGGACTAGGTCTGGTCATCAGTTCATGTACTACTAATTAACACAAATTTGACCAATTTTTTGAATCTCTTCCCTTGAACTATAATAATAATAAAATTTCACCGTTCTTAAATTTCAGGTTGCCTCAATAAAATTTGTATACAGTGGTACCTCGACATACGAGTTTAATTCGTTCCGCAACTTTGATCGTAACTCGAAAAACTCCGTTAATCCGCCCCAGTCTCCCAAAAAGTCCTCGCAAAAAATGTTTTTTTTTTTTAACGTACCACATGTTTTTGAATAAATATATTTATATATAAATGGCAAATATTTATTGTGCAAAAACAAAACGAGAATATATTGAAATAAATTGGATTTATAAAGTATTACTTTCGCTTAATTTTCATCACTGCTTTTCTCTTCTCTGGTCTTTTTCGCTAAACTATTCTCACTCCTCACATGTAGGTTATATAGAAAAAAAATGTAACTCGAAATTTACTCGTATCTCGAAGAAAAATATCGCTCTCGAAGAAAACTCGTATGTCGAGGTTCCACTGTATTTGTTATTGTCTTCTTTCACCATTGGGAACAGAACCAAAATTAAAATAGCCAGATTGGTTGATTATAGAATAATAACCCTCGCATAGTCAAATAATACAATTACAATGGTACCTCGACATGTTTTGAGATACGACGAATAATATTTGAGAATTTCTACCTCGACATGTGATGAAAATTTGAGATACGAATTTTTATGCGCGATAATTTTATAGATGATCGCTAATTTTTATGGTTGGTCACTACTAGAATTTCAAAAATCAATTAATAATCAATAGATATTTATTATATTCGTTATTACTACTTTATTTATTTTACCTCAAATTATCCATTGCCAATTTAACTAAATGTACATCAACTTTTTTTTATTCAAAAACACGTGGTACGTTAGGAAAATCATAAAATGTATGTTAGGACTTTTTGAGGGGCTGGAACGGATTAATGGCAGTTTGTATGGGAAAAATTGCTCTAAGATACGATTGTTTTGGCATACGACAATGATCCTGAAACAGACTAAATTCATTGAGCAAATTGAGTATTGGTTTTGCACAATAAATATTTGTCATTTATAAATAAATATTTTTATTCAAAAACACGTGGTGCGTTAAGAAAACTATTTTTTTTTTGTTAGGACTTTTTGAGGGGCAGGAACGGATTAATGGGTAAAATTGTTTTGACATACGACGATGATCCCGGAACGAATTAAATTCGTATCTCGAGGTACCACTGTATTAAGATGAAACTCTTGTAATGATGGACGAGGTGATTATATATTTTTAATTGAGCTGGATTTTTTAAAAATTATTATTAAGAGAAAACAATCGTCTGGAATACCAGAGAACCTACATCTCTAATGGAGCTTTTTTGAGAGGGTTTTTATACACAACAACGTGCTAATAGTCTGTCGGTGATCTTAACTATTAATAGTCACAAACATTAATAATCAGTATCTACCTTACAATACAAGAAATCAGAGTAAACCTGGATCAAGACGAGCGAGTCGGGATTTTATTAATATTATTATTAAGAGAAAACAGTCGTCTGGAATACCAGAGAACCTACATATCTGATGGAGCTTTTTTGAGAGGGTTTTTTGTACACAACAATGTGTTGATTGTCTGTCGGTGATCTTAACTATTAATAATCAGTATTTACCTTACAATACAAGAAATCATGACGATCGATCGGTATTTCTCCCAGTAGTAATACCCGATCAAATATTTTTTTTTTATTATCACAGTATTAATAGCCACGCTTCTTATCCCCTGAGCTATGACGCTGCTGGATTTGCAGTCATCATTGTTGATAATTGATAATGATGAATGGGGGGTGTTCGGTGTGAGATGGAGACTGACCTGGGGCGGCGAGAAGGTGTCTGCTTGGACGAAGAGCAGGCAGGTGACTCCGAGGATGAGTGAAGTGATCATGGTGTATTGTTATTGTTATTATGGTGTGTAATGGTGGTGATGATGGAGTGGTCCTATCACCTCAAGCACCGGCCTTTAACTGACTCTCCCCGCCACAACAACACACACCAGCAACACATGTTGCCCGCCTTCACAATATACGAGTACACCACAACCACAACACATTATAACACACATTATATTTGCAAAACTATTAACATTCAATTATCATTTAAATCATGCCAGCATATCGGGCTACTAATTCAATAATTGCTGTACATCTATGTACAGGTCACATCACAACCACGACATGAAACAACACTGCCGAAACTACACTTCATTAATAATACAATCAATATTTAAAACTCTTTACTCGATTATATTGAAACTAACAATTTCAGTATACGCCCTTATTCCGTAGTGACTTTTGTAAATAATTTATATTGTATACTATCGTTAGACATAATATTATTGGCATTTACATATAACTTAAGGTAATAAATATTTAATAATATAATAAAATATAATTTTTTAATCGATTATATTGAAACGAACAATTTCAGTATACGCCCTTATTCCGTAAAGTGACTTTTGTAAAAAAAATGTATATAACTATCGATGGACATGTTGTTTTTGGCATTTACATATAACTTAAGACAATAAATATTGAATAATATAAAAGATAGAATGCTTTACTCGATTATATTGAAACGAACAATTTCAGTATACGCCCTTATTCCGTAAAGTGACTTTTGTAAATAAATTATATTGTATACTATCGTTAGACATACTATCAATGGCATTTACCAATTACTTAAGACAGTAAATATTTAATAATATAAAATAATGTTTTACTCGATTATATTGAAACTGACAATTTCGGTATACGCCCTTATTTCGGTAAGTGACTTTTGTAAATAAATATTTTGTTTCGATATAAAGAAGCCACTGCTTTAATTCAACAAACCAAAATCCAGTACATATTACAAAAGATACATTCTATTTTATTATATTATTAACAGGATTATTATATTATTAACAGGCCAATAACAGGATATCTATCGATAGTAGACAAAAAAAATATTTACAAAAGTCACTTTACGGAATAAGGGCGTATCCCGTTATTCGCCCTTGTTCTACCCAACACTTTTAATTTATTTTTGTTATTTTTTTGGAATAATTCTAGAATTGAAAACAGCTCTTCTTTATACCAAAGCATAATTGGATAAAAATCATTTATGTAGTATCAATAATTCGGTAATAATTAATTATATAAAATTTGATCATTAAGAACATCTTAATGAAATAACTTTCGCCTCATTAAGGGAGTTTTTTTTTATTTTGAGTTTATTGACAAGTCATTTTATGAAATTGGGCGAATTTAGTTAACCGCCCTTATTCCACCAATCCCTCAATTATTCGAAAGAAATAAATATATTTTTATTTAAATATAAATAGAAAAAGTAATCCGCGCAGTTTCCATATTCGTTAAGTATTTCAATATACCCACTTAGCAATATTTAACCTTCGCTTTAATGTTTTTAGAGCACGAGAAAAATTAATTTACCGAATTGGACACACCGCAAACTATACTAAGTTGACTTTGAATAATAAATTAATTAATTAATTTCAGAGCTTACCTAATTTATTAGTAGCCATATTTCTTTCAGCTAGTAATAATAAGCCCCTATCATTACATTTTAATTAAAAATTAGTTGTAGCTTACAAGATACTCAAGTTGCTTAGTTCTTATTATGAATTAAACAGGATATCAATTATATTTTTAATGAAAACATTAATTAATAAAAATATTCATTTTTTAATATTAATAATTACACGATCTAAGATACTTTATTTTTTTCTTATAATAACAAACATAACATATTAGTATAAAATAAATATATTTATAATCATGTTACTTTCTGTGTTGTGTGTTATTAAACCAAATAAATAAATAAATTTCTTCTTTCTAATGATTCTCGTTAAACTAAAAAATTGAATAATGTATAAAAAGTCCTATGAAAAAACATATCCCTTCTAGTTTAATATTCTTCAAGGAAAACTAAAAATATTTTTAATTACATTATGTCGTTAAGCAACGTTTATTTTTTAATTGGTCAAAATACTAAGAACACTTAAATAATAAAAAAAATCTGTGATTATTCAGGGTTTATTCAAAACATATAAATACATATTATATCTTTGAAGTTTTAATAATAGCTTGTATGATTTTTTATTTGTTTTTTTTAAGACAAAAAACTATATACACAAGGAATGAAGTGAACATTTTAAAGGTCTACTTTTTGCAACGAGTTTATTTATATTTTTAATAAGGGAACTTAGAAAGTTGTCAAGTTAGATTTTTTCCACGGCTTCTGTATATAATAAAAATAAATTTACAGTTTATTTTAAAAAAATGCGCATTTTTTTATAATAGTTGTCGCCATTGACGCGAATATGAAAAATGTATTATTTTAAATCGTTTACCTCTTCGGTCTGCAAACTAGCATATATGGCAATTTATTTATTGGATATTTGAGATGATATTGTTTTAATATATTCTTATATCCAGATAATACACAGATGGGACGTGAAGAGGATCCCTAATCAGTGTGGATCAGTTAGAAACAAAACAAAATGAGAGTGAGGAGCAAAGGATCCGACAGAACACCTGTTGCACAAGAACAGGACCCTCACCTGTATTGCCACTGCGTCAAATTATTATTATAAATTAATTTAAATTATACACAATTACAGTTTACTTATAAAATTGTCAAATTTCACATCGAATCAATTTAAAAAATAATTAATTTCGATGTTAAGATCGGCGCACGCGTCCGCCGGAGCCGAATTTTTAACCACGGGCCATTATTTCGGGTTGCGATTTATTTTATTTGTATGAATATACACATTACTAGACTTTTGCGAAGGACGGGTTAGTGTGTGTGGTTTTTTTTTTCGCCATATTATTATAAATGTATAATATTGTATTGTATTTAGTGTGGGACAGGCCGGCGATCTTCTCGGGGACTACAAAAAAATTACCTTGTTTATTCTACTGGCTCCATCCAGTCTGGTCCGTCTTGTACCCCATAGCTTCCATAACTTTCAATGGGAAATATATATTATTTAACCACAGTGACGGTAAAATAAAATGTTTGATTTTTAAAGAATGCAATATTATGGTGATAAGTGCAAAATGCAACTGTAGGGCCCATTTATATACTATTTCATACACAACCTTATACAGTGAAGTCTTGATAATCTGACAGATATGGAATGAACGAAAATATTTAGTTCAGTTTAACGATAAAAGGAGGAAAAAATCGTTTATCTCGGTGTCTTTTTACTATTCTATATATTGTCAAATATTTATCCGAAAAACACTATTCTTTAAAAAGTATAAATAACTACTGAAGTATCGGAACATCTAGACTACACTATACATACATACATACATCAATAATTCAGAAATTAAGACATTTTAATAAATAAAATCATATTATAAATTTAATTAATGTAATGTAAGTCAATTTTTTTTAAATTGATTTGATCGGTTATTACGACTGGAAGATCGGGAATAATATTTAAACATTTTAAAGTTCTTTATGATTCTTTACACGTTTATTGTTCAAAATTGATTATAACATCTTTAAATTTATTATGGAATCGATCCACACGCTTTTTTACATTCACCTCAATTTTTTTTAACTAAACGCTAATTTGTAAATTAAAATCTAATTACCTTAAACTGGACTATTGACTCACGTATTTCCTATTAATATTAAAAGAAGTTATAATTTTATAAATAAATATGTTTTTTTAACACTTCCACTAATTACCATACTTTTTCCCACCCTGTATATAAAATGCCATAATCCAATCAGGCTACATAGTGCATTGACGTCACACTAATAGTTTGGATAATATTTTTTTGGGTGACCAATCATAGGTAGGTTAGACTGAACCTGTGTAAACTCTACAAATACTTTATTTAATAGTATCCAGAACAGGAACAAATTATAAAATTAGGATGACAATCTTTTGGACAAATAATAAATACCATAACTAGTCCAGGGGATAAGAAGCGTGGCTACAAATACTGCCGTCATGGGTTCAAATCCCACTCAAGTCAAGAATTTTCAATTGATTTGATCGGTTATTACGACTGGGAGATCGGGAATAAATTTAATAAAATCCCAATCGATCGTCTTGATTCAGGTTTAGTCTTGTTTTGTGTATTGTAAGGTAAATACTGATTATTAAGTGCTGTGTAACTAGTAATAGTTAAGATCACCGACCGATATTTATGATGAAGTATTGTCTTTAGTAAAAGTTGAATGCCCATTACAGAATCCAAAAGTTTTTTTTTACACAATAGATAATTTATTTACAAAATTCACTTTACGGGAAAGGGGCGTATCCCGTTATCTGCCCCTAGTATTTTTTTTGTAAATTGTTAATGGTGTAAATAATAATAATATATATTGGGGATGTTACTTAATAATTGTGTATTGTAAGGTAAATACTGATTATTAAGTCCCGTGTAACTAGTAATAGTTAAGATCAATGAATGAACACGTTGTTGTGTATAAAATACCCTCTCAAATAAAAGCTCCTCGGGGCTTGAAATAAATAAGTAAGTCATCCAATGCAATATAGCTACAGATTGAATTTATTAAATATATCTGTGGTTAAAGTTTGACAGTATCGTGATGAGGATTCTTGGAAGAGAGGTATCTTGAAGAAGCACACGTGTTACTTGGCGACCGGGTCAGACAGCATGGCGTTGCTTGTACTGCATCCTTATACAACTATCTGTTAATATACACCAATATATTATATACCAATACATACACATTATGTGGGTGTGTGTGTGTCCTGCTCATATGCGATGCAGCCTGTCCTGTCTTGTTCGCCTACCTTTTATATGAGCAACATTCATTTCAACCATTTGTGGAATACTCGAAGACAACTTCTTCACATCTTCACCATATAAACATTCGTCGGGGGAAAAAATCATATACATAATTCGACTGCTCCAGCGTATAATATCGAAAATGCAATATATATATATATATATATATATATATATATATATATATATATATATATATATATATATATATATATATATATATATATATGTATATATATATATATATATATATCATAAGCACTCCAGTTTAGTGATGAACCAAGGCTTCCCGCACCAGCATCTTCCACTTAATAGACAAACTAAATAAAAATTTCTCATTGAAACGATTATATTGAAAATTGTCGCCCATTAAATTTAAAATAAACTATTCAAATATTGATAATAGCCATTATTTAATTCTGTAACACTCTTTCTGACCAAAACTTAATAGAAAGTTTGATGAAAATAATAGCAATTTAAAGCACACGCAAATGTCTTTTATAAAGGTGAAAAAATAATTTCCTTTCCTTCATCATCATCATTACAAGCACTTCCACTTATTTACTCCTCCAGTTATTAATACCTAAACTCCTAACTACCTTATAGAACTCCCCCGCCCATCTTAGCCTAGGTCTACCCTGCCTTCTCTTACCCACAGGCTTGCTGGATAGTATTTCCGATACTATCCCTCCTGCTCTTAACCCAACCTAATGTTAAAGCCCTAATAAACTGCACTACGTTCACGCTCTTATATAATGAGTAAATCTCATCGTTCCGTCTAATTCTAAATAGTCCCGGTGCCTCCTGAACAGGACCCAAGATCCTCTTAAGAACCTAAGTAGCCTATCCTCTTCAGTTTTGGTAATAACCCATGTTTCTGCACCGTAGGTTAGTACTGGCCTAATTAGCATCTTGTATAATTCTACCTTGGTACTTCTACTTAGATATCTTGATCTGAGCAAGCGTACTAAGCCGAAATTTGGCACACCTTTCTACACTATAATGAAAATTTCTTTATAGTTTTTCTGCACGAATGAATGTATGTACATATCGAGTGCTCCAACGTATAATATCGTAAGTGCAAAAATTTTTTTTATGGAACTAAGCCACATATTGTATTTATGAAACGTCAAAAAATAACCTAACCTAACCTATAAGTGGGACTTTTTAGAATTAGTAAAATAGTCATATTTGGCCTGCAACTAATGTAGATTCATCTTTTATCTATTACACATTTGATATCTCTGACAATAGAAGGTATTTAATCATAAGCTGTTATATTTTATAAATAATAATTAAACCGAGTGACACGTGACAGGCAGTGTTACCAGATTGAATATGTGACTCAGTTCCATAAAGACTTAAGAGCACACAGCATTTTTTTGCACTTACAATATTATACGCTGGAGCAGTCGATATAATCTCGAAGGCAATCTACCGCAAATCATGAATTTCGTAGTATTTTTATTAAATAACCAGCGTAATTTCTCAGGGGATAAGACTCGTGGCTACAAATAAATCGATTTACCGATACCCTAATTCGCAAACCAGCCAACTCCCTTTTTTACGAAAATCATGTTTGAATGCAGTTCTCTGAAGTACTCAGTAGTGACTGTTACGTGTATATTGTGTCTGTTATACGTAATTAATATTAATTAATAAAATGATGAAAGAATTATATTTGTTTTTTTTTTAGATTATTATTACGATACCCTAACATGCCCTAAAATATAGTCAGTTAGTTTAAGTCCACCCTGTATAAGGTACTTGACTTTGACTACTTGTAACAAATTCAATTGAACTGTTGAATTAAATACGAGCCTTTTTTCTTTCTCAAAAATTTAATAAACATAAAAAAATAAGAAGAACCAGGTCCAGTAGTTAGTTGATTTATATACGGAATAAAGAAAAAGTACAAAGAAAAAATATAACGATCTACAGCAATTAAATATCTCAATGCCACTAGATTATCGGGGTTATATCATTTAATCTTCCGTATGAAGATTAAATAATATACTTAATAACTCATAAGACTTACTAATGTTTACCACTATTTTTATTAATAAACCTATTTATATTTATTTAACAAGAGTGTTTTATTTCATTAAACAGACAGTTTCACTTATAAAGAATTTACATATAAGCAAAAAGGCTAAAATCTTTTATCTAAAATCATTTAAAATTAATATCTTAACACATCATTTTTCATAAAAGTGAAATATGTATAAGTGCCACAATAAATGCCGCTTTTAAAAGCTATTTTTATAAAAATTAGTGCCACATTTTGGCGGACTCTGGTTATTACGCCTGGGAGATCGGCAATAATATTATTAAAATCATAGTCTTGATTTACTATGATTTCTTGTATTGTAAGGTAAATACTGATTATTAAGTCGGTGACCTGTGTAATTAGTAATAGGCAACGACAAACGTTTTTGTTTCAAAAAATTTAAATAAAATAGTTTCCCCATTCCCTCTTAACCACACAATTATTTCAGAACATTCTAAATTTTAATATATAATTCTTCCTCTTTCGCATTCACAGAGAAAGTAAATTATTTGAAATCGGCCATGAAATGTCTATTTTAGTATACGAGGTTATTTATTGTAATACTACACATATTAAGTAATTTTAGCTTTCAATTTATATGTATTTCAAAATATATGTGATAAATTTTCTCATAAATAAATAATATATCCATAAATAAATAAGCTTCTGATATAGTAGATATGTTTTGTATTAATATTGATGATAGTGAGTAAAACTGCATTCATTCAACTTCGAAACTGATTTATTGTGGATACGTTTTTGTGTTACTGACTACCTATTAAAATGATTGAGAATACTTTCACGAAAATAATAGGAAAAATACACTACATGTAGCTGCAACCATGTTCATTTCGAAGATCAATTAATATCGAATGACAGCAGATTATTGTTATTATCGGAAAGAAATATGATTGTCACTAACAGGTGAAGGTGTATTGTTAAATTTTTGCGACAGTACAGAACTTAGTAGTTAAGAGAATATTTTATAAAAAAAATAAAGTCCCAGAAAAAAATTAGAATATTTTATAGTAAAATATACGAATGATAAATTATAAAAATAAATCTGCTCATATTTAAATATAATAACATTAAGAGAGTTGAATTCCTTCTATATTTTAATTACCCCCAAATATTTTTTTACAACTATAAAAACTTTCAGAAACAGTGGTTTGATAGATGATAATAAACTTTGAAACATAATTTTTAATAAATTAGAATAGAGAACATAACTAGAGATAAAAAAAATTATAACAAATATTATGTTGTATTATGACACAAATCAAAACCAAAAGATTTTCATTTTTAAGAGTCAAATAATAAAGTTATTAAGTACTTAGACCGTTTGGTAGACCAAAATAGAAAATATAGTAAAAATAAATCTGATTTTATTACAAATTACAATTTATAAACATGTATGTAAATATTTGTGTTTTTAAGTATTAAGGAAATAAGCTTTAATAGTTAAATTTAATTTTTTATAACTACAATGTACTGTGAATCCTTTAAGTATATTAATTTATGACAGTGGTACTTCATGGTAAATCTAAAAACTGTCTGAAAAATGAAGTTTCACAATACTCGTGCACCTATTGTACTTGATTTGCATAACAGAGGTTTACAGTCCTTTGAAATTATCCATTTGACACACTCGGCCATCTGAGAAATCTACTTTTCAGAATCAATTTGAGTAAATTTATTGACATGTTCAATGAGTTTGAATACCATAAAAAGGTAAAGAGTATTACTGACTTAAAGAATGTACGTTAGACGTTGTGGTATATTGGGTGGGTCGTTAATAATATATATGTACATAATTCACTGAAAGCATACTTTATCTTTGAAATAATATGTTTCTATAGTATGTGTATGAGATATTAAGTTTATTGAATGAATTGATGTACAAAATGTCGGAGAAGATCAAGGTACCGTTTTATTTCATTGCATTTTATGTTTATGGGATAAATTTGTGTATGTATACAATTAGCTTTTATTATAAACTTAGTGTTTCACTAAAGTCAAAAATATCAAGAGACATTCTATCAAAGTAATAGTATCTTTCATAAATGCTTCTGTCAAAGCAGGATATTAAATATTATTTAAAATTTTAAGTATATTGTAAAATGCTTATTGAATGAGTCAAAACTAAGGAAGTCAAAATGTTATTGACTCGATATTCCGAGTATGCTTAGTAGCGGCGGAGAATTTTTATTCTGAGTAATTTCAACCTTATTAATTAATCATAATGCTTGGTATTTATTATGACAATGAAATACGAATAGTTCCCTTTAGCACAAATGCTTAGTCATATTAGTGTCAGGTTGTCCACACCGTGATATTCAATTGCAGTCGTTTGTTTGCTTGGAACTAAGCTGTAAGTAACAGTGTTTATTTTTAATATGTACTCCATTTAGTAGATATATCCTTATTTGCAATATTAGTAATATTTGTATATATAATTCAAAATATTTTAAGACAGTGTACTTAGTGTCGAATTCATCCATTTAATATATTCTGCCAATGTTCTAATTTCAATGATATTATTCATATTGGTATATTCAAATGTTGTTATTCATTGACATATAAAAAAAATTATATAAACTACAGTATCATATAGTTAAATTATTAACTACTCTAATTAAAAATACTTTGGATCATAAGCCAGAATATGAACTTAAAAGCACTGAATGTTGGTCGATTAACCTTACCGATAACAATACCAATAAAAACAACTATTATAAGCTAAACTGAATTATTTATACTAATTTTCAGAAATTGAAATACATTCTTCATAAGAAAAATGTCAGATAAAAATCAAAAATATAAATTTGACCAGAAGTTTTTTGAAAATGAACCATTATTGCTTCAATTTGATGGGTACGTATTCCAAATGACTTGTATTAAATGTATTATTACACAATGTTGTTTTACAGCAAAACATTTATTGACCTGATTCAAAAGATGCTTCGGTCTCGAGACTATAAACTGAACTTACTTGCTGCGTTCATAATAAGTTCCAAGATATACTCGCCAAAAGATGTGATCGAGAAGGAAAAAAAGCTTATTGCAAAGGTATAAAATATGATTAATTTATATTTGAATTGATTACATGGAAATTTAAATATCTTTTTCACAGAATTTCAGCATGAAGGACAAGAGACTCTACCAGCTCGAGAATCAAATAGAAAAAACTTTGCTCACCAGACATATAAACAAATTAAGGACGGATGAATGGAGTAAATGATTTTGTTGTATATTTCACATTTTCTGAGCATTAATATTAATTAGCTGATTTAAACTAAAAGTTGGTCTTTGTGTCTAAAATAAATTGGAACATCATTATTAAGTGTAAAATATCAAAGTAAACCATTAATGCAGCAAGTTTAGATTATATACATAAAGTTAAAATAGTGTTTTTATATCACTAATTACATTGTCCATTTAATAAGCCGAACCTAGGATGTGACGATTTCATTTTTCTACCAAGCTCATTCATTGTGTCTGAATTCAAATTACTGGATTTTTATTTACCAATACCTGTTATATATACATATATTTGATCTGTTGTATTCATTGTCAATTTATATATATATATTGATGAGAAAAATAAATTAATTATCGGAGATGTTATTTGGATTATAATCTGTCGGGGAACGTAGAACTTCAGAAAATGTTTACCGATATTATGCTATTAAACCAAGAGAATGTCAGATAACTATCTGATCTGAGAACTAGATCTTGTGGGAAAGTGGTAAAATAATTGATTTTGGTAGTGATTTAATACCAAATTACCGGAATCACCAAACTTGAATAAAAAGATATACCGATGGGAAGAGATATATTAATACAATAATTAGTATAAAAGCTGCATAGAGCAAATATCACAATCACTTATGATCACTATGTAGATTATAAACCAGAAATTTATTTTGTACTTGTCTCCTCTATAAATATGATTTCCTGATTATCCATTATCACCTAAAAATGATTCAAGACAACACGTACACACAAATACATCCATCACTAACAAGGTTATCAAAATATAATATGATATTAAAATTAAAACACTACTTATACTAACTATTTAATACATTCAATGTGTTGTCAAACATGTATGAATTTTTTTCATAACTAATTTGTATTTTATGTGGTAACCTTGCATCTGAAATGTAAACAATTCTTCGTAACGTTGTGTGTGTATGTTAAACAATATGTGCGAGCGAGTGATCCAATTTCAACACTTTGAATCTCCTTCACTATTCTCGGCTCCTAATATTGAAACATATCTTTACATACCTGGCCAACCTGAAATCAATCAACAATTTTTTAGGAATAAAATAAAAATCTATTTTTGAAATTTTACAATTCAAATATTAAATAATAAAGTAAAGCATCTTTTTAAACCTTAATAATAATACAGTACACTGCCGTTCATATGAACATTTATTTGGGACTCTATAGTCCTTTTTTTATTTTAGACTAAATAGAGAATATAGGTACAATTGGAATATTGAATTGGGTATTATCTTATTGAATCATCAGTTGTGTGTTCTATTTTTTTAATCAATGTCTTTTTTTAAAATGTGAAATTAAAAAATATAAAAGAGTATCGACCTGCAAAAAAGAATACACCACTGGAAAAAGTATTGAGGACGCATAAAGCAAAGCGGATCGAAGCTGTGTGAGACATGAGAACATTGAATGACATATTATCTACAGCGCACACATATAAACTTTTAGTGGCCGTGTATGTATTGTTACAATACAGTATCTGAAATGTAAATAATTCCGAGAATTATGTGCATGTTTCCGACACTTGAACAGTGTGCGTGATTGTGGGAAAGAGTAAGCCGATTATTGTACTTCCTCTTTAATGCTTTGCTCTCCTAATACTTAGCTGTCACAAAAACCGTTTCGTCATCGATGATTATTTATCCAGTGTTCTATTATTCCAATAAATTAGAAATTAAATCAGGAACATCTGATTAAAACTAGATTTATAAAAAATTATATGAGGAGTTCATTGATAAGAAATAGGCATAAATTATATAAAAAAGTGAAATATTGATATCACACTTCTATAAACACCTGGGCAAATGAGTATTTTAAATGTTAAAAAAGGATAGCATACGGCAAAGAAGATACTCTTCACTTTTATCCGATGTGAGACTCAAATACACTCGCCGATATACACAATACATAAATGTATTTAAATATTTTTTTTTTAATAAATGTGCTGGGATGCTTCTGCATTTAAATTCTAAGAATGGAACTAAATTTTCAAGTCGGGTTCAAATCCCTGTATTACTATAAAGTATCAGTGAGAATTATGACTTTCTTAGTTTTTTATGTCTATCATAAACATATACGTTTTTATGATCAAGCATTAATTTTTCATTCAATATGAATTCTAATCTTCCTAATAATATGAATGACATTACAGGAAGACTACGTATGTATTACTTTAAATCAAACCAAAAAAGATTACTCGGAATACTTGATAGGCGATCGCTTGCGTTGTATAAATCATACAGATTATATGAAGTATTGGTAGCGATGAGATTGTAAGTAACTTCATAATCAAAATTGTATTGCCTTTAAATAGTGCATTCAAACTATAAATATTATTTATGTCAATATGATTAGATTGTCAGTTAATTTTTAGTAGGAATTAATTATAATTCACTATTTATTGAGAAGATTCAAACTTACCATCGTCAACAAGTAGTTGAGTTGTGTAGGAACTGGTCTTAAAATATTATTATTGTCTTCATCTTGACCAAAATATGTATTTTATTTGAAATGATTACAAAATTTGACAGATTAATTCCTTTTTTTTGGGTGATCAGTTCAACACAAGTATAATTTTTAAGCTACAACCAGACTAAAGAGTGTAAATAAATCAAAGCCAACCATCATCACACAAATATATTGACATTTGGCAAATGTTGCCAATTATAATTAGGACAAATTAATATTAATGACCAATGAAAACAGTTTATTGTAAAATACACTGGTTTATCAATTACCATAAAATAATTTGACTACTCTTAAAAATATTAGTGTCAAAAAAATATTGCATACCAATCAACATTTTCTACGGTAAATGTATTTAATCTTCAATTTTAAATATTTCATGAAGGATAAAATAAAGTATAAATATAAAAATAAAAAAAAACACACTATCTCTTATGAGCTTATATATTTTATTATTCATTTTTAACGAATTACATTGAATATTTATATAATATGGAACATTAATATGGATTAATATGGAACATATATAATATATAATATGGAACATATATAATATATAATATGGAACATATATAATATATAATATGGAACACACAATATGGAACATTGGGACCAATATTCCTATTATATATTTAAAAAAGGACACCAATTTTATTACAACTGTAATGAATCGTCACAAGCATCTTATGCATATGAGTTATTAAACTGATGATTGTGACATATATATCTAATATATTTTTCAAAAACTGACATTTAAACACACACAACACGAAAGTTCATTTTTTCTCAAGATCTTATTAATTAACAAGTTTACTTTCTCCAATTTTGGCTTCACAAATGTTGTTGAAATATAATGGAGTAAATAAGATAGGTATAAGCATAGATAATTATATTTTATATAGAAATGAAGAATTTATATTTTTTTATTAAGAATTTATAATTTATATAAAGAATTTATGTAGAAATTAAGGGCTCACAGGAATAAAGTAGGTCCAGTTTTGGTAGAAAATTGAGCTAACGATGCCTTTTTATAGTGCTTATAGAATATTATCTAATTAATCAATGTTTTTTTCAAATAGTTATTATTCAATATAGTATTGTTTTTTATTAACAATCATAGAAAGGTACAAAGTTTAATGACAATCATGGCGAAAATGAAAGAATACAATTTTTAGTACTAATACAAAATTAAAAACCATAAAACATTAATGTTTAAATTTATTAAAAATAGTCGATTGAATTTTATGTATGGTATAAACATAAAAAGGTTAGTTTTCATATAAATTTTGATAACTTTTCAATTTCAATTACTTCAATGTCCAAGATCAAATGTGACTTTGACCTATTGTTCTGTAATATTTATATAAAATAATTGTTTTTAATAAAGTCAATTATTACAGTTTCTAACTGGAAGAAATCTCAAAAAGGTTGTTTTATTATTCTTATGTAGGTGAAATTAATTGATACTTTCAAATTTGATTATCTCAAAAGAAGTTTTGGTGGACATGATACATTACATACATTCTCGTGATTTAAATATATAAATAATATCATAAAAATTTCCAATTTAGATTTTTTGTTACCTATTCAAATAACAAATATCAAAGCAATTAGAAAAATACAATGGAATATAAGTTTTAACCAAAATAGTTTTAAATAGATACTTATGTATGAAATATTATCAAATCAAAAGATATAAATTAAAAAATTACCACAGCCATGATAAATACACAATTAATTTATTTTGTTAATATCGAATCACACCATTTTGAGATATTCTGTTGTATGAAATATGCAAGAAGAAAGATTTTATCATTTCAATTTATGACAGCCCATTCAATGTACTAAACAATAGTAGTTCTTCTTCGGCTTCATTTGGTGGACATAGGTTGACTTTAAAAAGATAATCTATGAGCAGGTTGTCGCCCAGAGACAATATCTTTGCCACCGATACCTTCTTGACACGGAAGAGTTCGGATTTCTTGATCAAAAGACTACTATTGGATAAGTGTTCACCTGTCGGGTAAGTGTATGTAGGACCAGCTGCTTTTCTTATTGTGAGAGGGTGACGTACATGAAATGTATCTGCAACTACTAAACCCAAAGGTCTCAGAAAATTAATAAGCCTGAATCCATTTTCATCTGTGGACTTTCCCAGACCATGGTTGCCAATGCAAGGGCGTAAATATTTCTCTTTGCCAAATGTGACATCGAAATCACCTATGATCATGAAACGATCCAAGTAATCAAAATCGCAGGTGACATACATGGTGTAAAGGTGGGCATAGAAATTTTCAAGTTCTTCACCTTTCATCACATTGGTGTTTATTATGTAATATTTGAAAAATACACATTTGAAGACAAGGTAACATACATCCTGACTATAAGCATAAAACAGGAAATCGTTCCAAATCATGTCTCGTAGGACAAGGAATCCGTGACCATATCCATCCGGTCCAGGTTGTCCATTGTAGAATGGGAAGTAAGGAAAATGATTTATACTCCTGTAAATTGTATGCTTCATATTCCGGAAAACTAGAATATCGCAGTCGTTCTTATACAAGTGTCCAATTAATGCATATATTTGATCTATAGTGCGGATGTCAATGCAGTCATAAGTACAAATGTCCATTTCAAGTTTCCTTTTTCTTTTGGATGAAGTGGTCAAATCCAGTTTGAAAGAGAGACTGAAATTTTTTTTTTATTTGAGCATTCTGTAAATTTAATCAATATGTTAACAATTCAACATACCTCGAGTAGAAGTTTTTGCAGAATTCCTCTCCATAGTCTCCATCCAGAAGCGAGTTAATCTTATCTGAAATGGTTTATACAAAAAAAAAGTTGAAACAATAATTTGATTTCATTCCTCTTGTTAGTAATGCTTTAGTTTATTTCAAAGTAGTCGGATGTATAATATTCTGGGATTTACGTATTATATATCTATCCCAGTTAGTCTGTGTATTTAAAAATTATTAGACATGTTGACTCATATGTTTTTAAAATATTCACATGCCAAATCAGGTGTTGAGCTCATACACCGATAATTTATATTACATTTAGTGTGTCATCCGAAATTCATACGTAAATGTATTAAGGTTCAGTTATTCCATGCTTGATCGTAGCATAGTCAATTGTATTGTATTAATATATCAAGACTACATTTTAATAAATGATTATTATGGATTTAGAGGTAGTTAATAATTTATAAAATTGCGATTGCTTAGATACTCTTTAATTCTTATGTATGTAGAGAAAATTTCAAACTTAAGACATGTGCAAAGGCAATTTAATTTTCTAACGGCCACCTGATATCACCAGTTAGTTAGTCTTTGCGCTAATCTAAATTTCACAAACAAAAAAGAGTGTGTTGTGGTGTGACCAATCAATACCATTGGTAAGTTATCTTGCTTCTGAGCATTGCTAACTGCATAATAATTAGAAATTAAAAATACTTTATATCAGCGTTTCTCGACCTTTTTTGGCCCTCTTTTGAGATTTTATTTTTGGTGTAAACTCTACCAATATTTGTTCGACTCCCAAAATGTTTATTTTCGCCCTGTGGCTTCCAGGTTGAGAATCGTTGCTCTAGATCGTCACTAAGCTATCAGATTTAGACATTTTAAAATATGAAATCCGTTCAGAAGACAAATCAAGTTACGACGCGTCGGCTACTACGGCGTAGTTATCAACCACCAGTTGCTCAATGAATCAACACAACCACAACGCACGATTCAAAAATGAAATAAAATTTAAAACAGCATACCAATACACTGAAGATCGTTCGGAATAGCGAGGCTCAGAGATTGGGGGAGATTAGCGGCCATTATTTCTCGTGCAAGATGATATTGAACACAGCTAGTAACAGTAGAACACAATCTGTACTCTCCTACTGAAACATCATTGGATAATATATATTGAACCTCACATTATTCAGGAATATAATAATCAAAGCTAACATACAAATTAAATCGGAGTCTCGTGCTTTCACAACCAATCGACTTGCCACACTGACCGCTACTGAATAAGTCGTAGGCTTGGCGTAGCCAAATAACTACACACATGCGCAATAGTGAGGAAAGTAAAACTTCACGTAAATAAGATATAACTGGCCAATACTGATCTATGGACAATTACAATGGGGTATCCACCCCCTTAATCGAATTTATAGGAAAAATAAAAGTAGGAAAATAATCGTGGGAGGGGGTTTATGCAGACGCTAACAGGTGGCTTTGATATCGATTATCATCTGTGCGCATGCGTACTGACATGCGTATATCTATGATGCGCACTGACGATATTTCAAAATTTTAACCATCGATGGTGTTGACTGTATACATTCTATTGATTATATGGGTACAAGGAAATAAATTTATTTTTATAACTCTAAGTATGGGTACGAGTAGTATTTATCTTTCTTTTACTAAAGTGATGATGGATGTTGGCGGCTTATTCCGGCGGTATTCCATTCCCAAATAGAAAGATCGAATAAGTAATTAATTGGTTAATATTAATAAATAATTCTACAAAAAAAACTGCACATACACTTATTTTTCTAGAATTCCGCACCTATTATTTTTAACAATATGTATTTTTATAAATTTGAATTCGTTTATGGCAGCTGGCAACCCCAACAACTCAAATGTCACAACGTTGTTTTACCGGTAAGTTTATTTACCTTAATATTTTACTACTTATTTCAATTATTTTCAAGTTATACATGTACAAATTGTTCATTTTTTGAAGTTATTATATACATATATATTTTTTAAATAAGTAGGTATATTATTATGTCAGAAAAATCAAAAGTAATGATGTGATTAAATACCAACCGAATTAGGTTAAAATAGATTAATAATATTTATTAAGTAGTATTGGTTCTCAAAAAATGTAATTGTTTTCAGTAAAGACATTACTAGTAATGACCGAACGACCCATAAAGTATCGAATTGAATTGATAAAAACTAGAAAGATGTAAAAAAGCTGTAACATTGAATTGTGAATCTTTTTAATTGTTTTATTTTTGACAATCATTCTCATATGGTCGCTGAACATATGGTTGACCAATAAACACCCTTATTTTGTCTCGATCTATTCATTCTTAATTATTTTGTTATATCAAGGAATTCGTTCTATTGAGGTTCCACTGTATTTGTATGTATGCTTTTAAAATTTTACTATTTCCTATTATTACCTACGCATACCTAGGTAATAATAGGAAATATCTCTGAAAATAAATACAATTTATATATATTAATCAGTTTCATGAACAATGCAATTATATTTTTTTGTTATACATATTAATAGTGACATAATGTACCTAATATGAAATTATAATAAAATATTATTTGTCTTTTAAGGTCCATGTCCATTGAGAGGTTTCAAAAAAATATCATTTATTTATGATAATAGCTTCTATTTATAAGATATTCAAATTAGACAACAACTGAGTGAGTACTTCTTAAATATCTATTCAAGGGAAAAATGTATTCTTTTATTCAAATTTTATTTTTTATAGATCTGAATTGAAGGATCTTGATCAAACAAATAATTAAATAACAAGGAGGATGCCCTTCAAAAAAAATTCTGCATTAATGAACATTAATGACTATTATTCAAAAAACCGAGATGATCCCGAGAAGTTATTAATAATGGAGGGGCTAAGCAGTAAATATATAGTAGTAAGCGACATTTATTATACTTGGAGATATTATAAAAGAGTTTTGGAAAAATAAAGAAATTATGTTATTGGAAATTTATTTTTACAAAAATTTTATAATTTCACATTTATTTATTTATTTATAAGTACACGGTCTTAAAATTCACTTGATTTCATTAGCAAACGCACTTATTTTTAGTAGTACATAAAAAATCTACTTATTACTTTTTACGCTGGGGTTTCGTTCCGAGAGTTCGGCATAATAAAAATAAAAATTTAATGGACATTATAAGGTTAGGTTCTAATTGGAATTAGTACCTATCGCCTTAATAATAGATTTCCTGTGGCATTTTCTAATAGAAGAATTGCTTTTTTTGAAAGTTTATTGAAAGCACCAACCAACGTAAATCAAACTGGCGTAAGACTACATTTACCTGTATTTACTACCGAGTCCTCCGATTTCGACAAATGACAATTGACAGACAGCTTCAATATCAACCGAAATAGTACATGTGAAAACTGTATTCAATTCGAAAATCAATCTCATCAATGAAGAAGCAAACTTTATTTAAATTAAAAAAATGAAAGTCAACGAAGATATTTTGATGCGGTTACTAATGAAATGAGCCATCTGAAAAAGATATAATATTTGTAGTTTGTATCACATCATATTCATCGGAAGTATTCCACATGTTCATTATTATTTAGTATGTATTTCATAAAAAAAAACTTTGTTATGATGACATGTTTTAATATATATGTTCGCAGATTCAAAATAATTTGTAAAGACTTTGTGGAATGTGTGTTTATGATATGAAATTTAAATTATAAATGTTAATTTCTGGAATTCTCAGATTCAAGCATTGGATTTTATATGTCTAGAATACTTAGAATCAAGATGCTAATTAGGCCAGTACTAACGGTATACGGTGCAGAAACATGGGTTATTACCAAGACTGAGGAGGATAGGCTACTTAGGTTCCAGTGGAAGATTCTTAGGAGGATCTTGGGTCCTGTTCAGGAGGCACCGGGACTATTTAGAATTAGACGGAACGATGAGATTTACTCATTATATAAGAGCGTGAACGTAGTGCAGCTTATTAAGGCTTTAACACTAGGTTGGGTTAAAGAGCAGGAGGGATAGTATCGGAAATACTATCCAGCAAGCCTGTGGGTAAGAGAAGGCAGGGTAGACCTAGGCTAAGGTGGGCGGACGAGTTCTATAAGGTAGTTAGGAGTTTAGGAATTAATAACTGGAGGAGCGCGGCCTCCAATAGGAATAAGTGGAAGATGCTGGTGCGGGAAGCCTTGGTTCACTGAACTGAAGTGCTTGAGATGATGATGATGACTTAGAATATAAGTGAAATAATATGGAAGTCGTCTCAATTTAATATACATAAATCAACTCGATGTGATGGTGATCGGAAAATAGTGACAGCGTACGATATAGAAAACATAACGATTTATTCAAAAAGGTAAGAAATGTCAATGTAGTATCTCGGAATGGGAACATGGTGAAAATTCCACCAATATCCCAATATTCAAACAAAATCAATAGAGAATCTTCAGCATCTTAATTTTCAAAATCATCATTTTCTGCACAGCATCTTCAATATAAGAGTTATAATTTTGCAGTGTCTGCAGGCAGATGAAAATAGTTTTTTCACTGACAGCTGAGTATTAGGAACGTAGAATGTTGACAGAGGTACAAAATATCAAGTACAGAAATACAAAATCACCAACACACACTCAACTCAAATATCCTACATACATGCTCACTGTTGTTACAATATATATAAATATAAAATCACCTCGACACATATTCCTATAAATGTTTGTATGTGTGTACGGTGTTCTAAATACAGCAGCGAGTGTATTTATCTGGGACAATCTTCTACACTTCATAAAATCCTGATACTCTTTTATTGGGGAAAAAGTGCATGCCTTGACAAATTCACAACAATGTATAATATAGCATTCTTATTATTACTAGTAGAATCAGTTTGAAGATCTCCTCTTTTAACAATCCATATTTAAAAAGACCAGTCAAACTGATTTATCTGGTACATTAGAAGTCCGGTAACCGTTCGGGACCGGTTCGGTGCCGGAATATCGGAAATTCCGATCTATCGGGCGGTAATTATAAGAACAATTAAGTTAATAATTAAACTACAAATACATACAACAAAGTTTTTTTTCACAAGTACAAGTATGTACAAGTTCTGAAAAACATATTTCATTTAGATTTAAAAAAGTCAAGAATGGCTTTTGGTATTTAATATAAAATTTATTTCTAATGATATGGAAATCAATGATTTCTGAAGACCTTATAGCTAGTACTAGCCTCAGTAAAATACACAAACTTATTTAGTGATTCTGCAGCTTCTGCCCAGCTGATTTTTTCCTTTTCTTTTGTATCGGCATCTGACTCACTTTCTTCAAGATTTTGAGTATGCTGAGGGTTTACTACCATGTTCATATGTCCTTATCGGTTATCAGATGATCCCGAACTATCCTGAAAACTTCCAAATAGTTATCAAGCGTTTTTATTTGCTTTAAAGAGACACTTTTCGAGAAACCCAAATTTTTTATAATTTTCCAGAGCGATGTTGTGCTATCGGGCATTCTGGACTAATGGGCTGCTACTGTATTTTGTAAACCGATCCGATTAGATAGTTTGAATTAATTTCAGCTCCAGAGTGAGTAAACTATTGAAACAAAGAGCGATATCGTCACAAAGCCTGAATCAGCTCCGACTTGTAAAACATCAGCCCCAGCTTCTACTTGATTCATTTTCTGCGTTTTGTTAGTAAGTAATTATCGTGTTTTATTAGGAATTGTGTGTTAATATAATATTTGTATATTCGAACAATAAATCTTGTTACAAAATACATATAAGACTGTATCGAGAAGCAGAAGTATGTAAAGAGAGGAGGAAGTGGACAAATTAATTTGTGTGTTGTAGCTAACTCGGCAAACTTAAAAAGCGAGCAATACTGATATATAAATACTGTGACGCCTTACTTATTGCGGGCAACCTTGTATAGGGTTTGCCAATGTCGCCTTTACGGGATATATGGTTTCCTATGTTATCTCACAGCAATGAGTCCTTCAGTCTAGTTCACTATGCTAGATATACCAGGTGACACCAGTCGACGCAGTGGATCGAACCCGAGAGTCTCACTCACGAAGCTATCACCAACCATTGGGTCACAAAGCGGCTCATGCTGATTTTTATTATTATAAATTTGTTACGGATTGTCTATACTTAATTTTTAGGTCTACTCCCAGCAGCGGAACAAGTCAAGAGGCATTTGAGAAATGCCATTCTAAAGAAAATCCAAAAATGTTCCTCGGTTTGTATATCATATTATGAAAATTCATTTTTAAACATTTTTTGCTCGTAGTATATAATTGAAATTCTTAACTTGATGTCTTTTAGATGTGAATGTTTCACAAAATCGCTGTATAAACGGAAACATCAGTTCGATATGTGCATTAGGCAAATATATTCGTTTAAAATGGAGCGCTGGAGTATATTTAAAGTCTCGGAGACAATGTTGCATCAACTCCAATGGAATATCATAGCCATCACGGGTGATGAGCAACTTCAGTGACAGCTGGGTATTAGGAGAGCAGAATGTTGGAGGTGGTGTCGACTACAGAAAACACAATAAAACAAATTCAATTCAAGTAGTTTGAAACATGCGCATAATTCTTGGAATTGTTTACACTCTTCAGTCAGCACACACATACACATATTTATATGCGTGTGTGTGCTGAATTAAATACACGTTCTCGTGTTGACTTCACAGCAAAGATCTTTTCTAATTCATGCACTCCTGATATTATTTCAAGTGCATACTTTGTTGCAGATATGTGACGTTATTATTACCACGGCTGGTCTAAGTGAGTGCATGGAACATTCGACAGGTTACATTAATAAAACAATACAATTAAGCTGTCATTAGTCTACAAAGTAATTATAAATCTTTATATTTATTTATACACAACAATGTGTTAACTGTCTGTCGGTGATTTTAACTATTACCAGTTACACAGGTCACCAAATTAGCCATTAACCCAAAATATTTTTCATTTTAAGTCGATATTACATTTTGAAAAGTAGACAATCAATATAAATATAAAAAAACAAGGATAATATCTTAGCATGTAATTGTATTAATTCATTGTCTGTCGGTTAATTTACTACTATTACTAGTTACACAGTTCACCGACTTAATATTGACCTTACAATCCATGAAATCAGAGTAAACCTGGATCAAGGTTTTTCAAGGATTTTATTAATATTATTCCCGATCTCCCAGTCATTATCATCGATATATATTTTTTTTTTTTACTTAGGTGGGATTTCAATTCATGATCACAGTATTTATAGCCACGCGTCTTATCTCCTGAACCACATGTTATGCGGAACATAATAAATATGTATGTTCGTATATTGTGTAAATCCAACAGAATGGTTTATAGGGGATTGTTTAAATTATTATTGTTTTATTTGATCCATACATTCACAAGGTCGACAACTTATTTGTATTTTATCAATCGTATTTTGAAATTAATATTATTTCAAATCTCCCACGCGTAATAACCGATCAAATATATTTTTTTCATTATCCCCTGAGCTATTACGCTGGTTATTTAATATTAATATATTGTACTGTCAATGTCCAGGACTTTAAATAGAATAATAAAAATGTATAAATGTGCAGTGTTCCAAGACTCTTCACTGCACCCACTTAGACTAGATCTGAGTGATAGATTTTAAAATGCTTCTTTATAAATAATTATAAACACAATGCAAGGTTGACCAGGTGAGTGATATATTTATATATTTTAATAGTAGTAGTGAGATCTGCAAACACACACGTATAAAGACTGTTTATTAATATTTCACACATATACATACATTCACAATATTCCCTAGAATTAGAATTGTTCATACAGAAATCCACTTCTGCTTCGATCTTCTCTCCAACATGCGATCTTGATACTTGTTTACCGCGTTTTGTGAATGTACCGAGTCGGCGGGTGTGAAACTTTATAACGAGATTATCTTATCGCAACAAGGTGTATTTGCGGCAATGATGGTAATTTGTAAAGAAGACAGGTAACAAATAGCCAGACACAGTGGCTAGAACAGGTCAATTACCAACAAAATACCTTCATTTACCATATGAATTGCGAGCAATTACGCTTTCAAATGAAAATCATCCGCAAGACAAGACATCTCCCCTCGTGGCCATTTTTCATCTCCTTAATTACTAAGGCTGGATATTTTTTTCAACATACACTAGAACTTCGAATATCCGGCTTTTGTCTTCCGAATTCTATCGTTACCGCTGATAAAAATGACATACCACTCTTTGATTGAGACAATTAGTATTGCCTCTGTCAAACTCATCTGTTTGATCCGCCATCTTGATATTTATCATCCATCAATCCGACCTTGTAATATCAGTTGTGTAGATTCAAAGCGTTTGTTTCTTGAAAAATCAGATTTACTTTGAGTGTGTTAAAGTAGTGGCGATTTCCACACGAAGGTCGTATATTAAGCAAAATCTATCGCTTATATATTGAACGTATGTCAAAGTTCAAATATAATAAATATAAAAAATAATATAAAAAAATACTCCAACACGAAAGCATTAGAACGTATATAAAAATACACACCCAATTTAATGAATCATTTAAATATATGTTCATATATATATTTAAAAAAAAATTAAACTATTTTAAGATGGAGTAGGGTATTTCGAAAGTAATAATAATAAAACATTTAATATATATATATATATATATATATATATATATATATATATATATATATATATATATATATATATTATTCAATACTTAGAAACCCACCGTGTACTATAAGATTTAGATATTTGACAGCTTAAATTATATAGATTGCGTCAGTTTAAAAGAAATGTCACATTGTCACTTTTTTATAAATAAATATTTAATTTACCATTTATTTTCGTCTCTAGCTGTACGTTTATAAAATTATTAATTATTCATTTGATCCTTGGGTAATAATATAAGAGTGTGGAGGTGATAGGAGTAAAGTAAGTGAACATAAAATCAGATTGCGCTTTGCGCCTCTGTTAAATTCGATTATAGGATCGGTATTGTTGTTTTTGTTCTTCGGGGGACGAGATGTACTAACAGGATATTACCTGTTTCTCTATTCAATCACTGGATTTCGGGGATCTTATGGGGATTTTTTCATCCCCTTCTATAGACAGCGATACAGGATTACGACTTTCCTTCGGGACATCCACAGAACACAAGAACCGTTTGCTTTCTCTCTGTTCACGTTGAATAATATTTTTAATATTTTTAATACATCGACGCAATAACTTTATAACGTAAATTATTTAACGTAACGTAAAAATGTTTATCTTCCTCCACAATTTGTTTTACTGGAGTGATCGCGTTTTCGGAATAAGCCGTCGATATGCCTTACTTGCAAATTTCAATATTGGCCCGGTAAATTGCGGCTCAGTTGACAAACTGTCTCCTCATTTATCTCCTTTTATTTCTCAGCCACGCTAGAAGTCTTCCTCCGTTGATTTTCACATTTATTACTTTATTATTATCAAATAAAATGTAACAGTTTCATCCGCGAATGGACTGATTTATAAATGAGTACTCTAACTACTCTAGGTTTCATATGTTTTAGAGCAAATGTCAAACTTTGGACAGGCGAGACAACTTATCGATGGCTGTAATTGGTGACACTGTCATACTATTGTTACAAAATAACATTATTCCTACTAAATTTAATATTTGCTTTACAAAAACAAGGAAGCAAGTACATTAGTAACGAACGAAATAGCTCAGTGGATAAGAAGCGTGGCTACAAATACTGTGGTCATGGGTTAAAAAAAATGGATTTGATCGGTTATTACGATTGAGAGATCGGGAATAATATTAATAAAATCTCGATCGATCCAGTTTTACTCTGACTTCCTGTATTGTAAGGTAAATACTGATTATTAAGTCGGTGACCTATGTAACTAGTAATAGTTAAGATCACCAACAGACAATTAACACGTTGTTGCGTCAAAAAAAATAAGTCCTCCTCGGGGCGTAAATAAATATATAAGTATTCAAATCCTAAAAATCACATGTAATTATCGAGGGTATACTGTTAAAATACCCTATGTCATATTTTGACGATTTTGAACTTTATCTACTGCCAAAACACACTTAGTCGTATCATCATTATTTCGGGAGAAAGCAACAAAAACCAAGTCAAATTTACATCTGTTAGTGATTTATTTCTGGTAGTTAAAATGGAGGTATTTTTTTATAATTGTGTTATATTTGGAAAGATAGAATAAGTCATTGACTTAAAGGTATAGTTGTGTTAAGACTGTGACCATTATGTCAAAACTATGAAATATGACATAGTGCAAGACTTTTTTTTCACTAATTCGCCGTTATCTCAAAACTATGAATTATGCATTTTGGCAGTTGCTTTACTTATAAATGATCTTATATATTATTATATATTTATTTTATTTTATCAACGCCTGTGAAATCTTTAACAAGAAATTAAAAATATATAAATAATCATAGTAAACAAAAAGTAAATGGAATATAAGGTTGAATTTGATTTCGGAATTGGTTTACACATCATTCGTTAATTTTTTTAAAAGTATTTTAATATAGTGGCTAAATAGTTGCTCATTGGGATGTTCATAAGTTTGAGTGATTGTAGATTAAGAAAATAATTTTTATAGACCTTTTTTCATTCGATGGTTAAGTGCATTTTGGCAGTATACCCTCGATATGTTGTTTTACTTATAAATGATCTTATATATTTATTTTATTTTATCAACGCCTGTGAAATCTTTAACAAGAAATTAAAAGTATATAAATAATCAGAGTAAACAAAAGTAAATGGAATATAAGGTTGAATTTGATTTCGGAATTGGTTTACACATCATTCGTTAATTTTATTAAAAGTATTTTAATATAGTGGCTAAATAGTTGCTCATTGGGATGTTCATAAGTTTGAGTGATTGTAGATTGAGAAAACAATTTTTATAGACCTTTTTTCATTCGATGGTTAAGTGCATTTTGGCAGTATACCCTCGATATATAGTATAATTGATTGTAAATGTGATGTTAGGTTCGACATTAATGCATCCAAAGCAATCTTCTCTACAACGCAATAACTTGGTGTTCTCGTATAAAGCTTCCCGCCCTCCTCACGCTAGACTATAAAATTAAACAATTTTTTCCTTTCGTACGCTCGTAAAGAAAAATACATAATGCGGACAAGAAAGAAACGAAGGAAGAATAAAAGTGGGGTGGTTTGTGCGGGGTGGTAACCGGTTGGCTTCGAGGGGGTGGCTGTACAGCAATGAGGAGAGGCTGCCGTGGCGAAGTCGTAACCTGGCCTCAATACATCTCTTTGAGAACTGTGTTATTGCTCCCCCAGGGAAGGGGATGCTTCCTCCACCACCCACAGACTCAGCCCCAACCCTCTACTGTGCTCATGCCAATTTCCATAATACACAATTGCTCCGCGATCGACAGTCCCTCTTTAAAGACAAATTACAATCACCTCGACAGCCTTATCACAATAACAACTCATATTCAAGGGGTTCCTACCCTTACACATTCTACTGCAATCAAATTATGTACCATAAATTTTACTTATATTATTTTATAAATATACATATATAAAGATTAATACAGACTATCATTCTAAATTTAACTGGACATTTTAAACAATTACTATTGTTAATACAAAAAATGTTAGTGAGACGTGTGTGTACGAATAGAGTAGACTTATTAGAAGTAAATAGATGGGTTAGTGACACAAAAATCGGTTTTTGAGTTAAATGTGTAGTTCACTAAGCTACTATATATATATATATATATATATATATATATATATATATATATATATTATATTAAAGTATTGGTCGCACATCTACATATGGTTATAAGCTAATTGCATATTAACTGACGCAAATTATAATATTGAAATAATTTTTAATGTACAGCAATCCATATTAGCTTTCGTTATAATTGAAATAATATTGTGTGTACTTCAATCACCAAACGACATAAATATGACAAGCCATACAGTGAAATTTAATAATTAATTATTACCATAGTTAGTCATGGTTAAATGTACGTCCATAGTCGTATTCTCGTAGTATCTTGGCGTAGGCACGTCGAGGACTACGATTTTATTTATGTGTAATATCAAAAATATAAGCCGAAACGAGATTGAAAATAAACACACTTACATTTTTCTCACTACATTTGTAACACTGCACTTATTTTTAGCCAAATTTCACTCAAACACAATGGTTAATCTCACAATTAATACTAAAATAAACCGCTTTATTTCGAAACATAATAATTTCTCGCCGGATGATCTGTTACTACTAGCAATTGTTTGGTTTTCATTATTTTGTTTTGGAACTATTCAAATTTTGAATGGAGTTATTTTTTCATTAGATGCGTTAATATTAAGTATTTTTATTTTATTCTATTATGGATATTTGTTGTTAAAAATGTGTATATAAAATATTTTTTATACAAGCGATGTTTAAACTTAAAAAAAACATATTCATTTAATATTTATATTTTAATGTAAAATACTTATATCAATAATATTAAAGCATTAAATTAATTAATCAATTGTGGTCGTGGTGAATAAAAATGTGATTATATATTTTTATCCATTCTTTAACGGACACCCTGTATATATTTCGTGTCACTTGAGTGTGATTTTTAACATCTAAATTGGTGAATAATTAATGGCTCTTATGAATTTTACGGCTGTTCTAGTGTAATGAGGGTGTGTGCGTGCGGTGCATATGCTTGCATATCAATACTTCCAAGTCAAGCAGCTCTATTCGTATACGCACTAATACTCTAGCATTTAATCTGAAGAATGTATTGGGAATTTGGTTGATTAGAACAGTTTTTCAAGCAAGATCCATCTGAAAAGACTTCCATAAGAGAGTGAGGCGTTGTGTTTATTATTGTAGTTTGAAGACCCGTCATTGAGGGGTTAAATGACGCTACACACGGCTACAGAATGTGTATAAAAAGGCAGACGGTCATTCTTTGTTTGTATGGCAAGACAAGAGAAAAGAAGAAAGCTGGATAAAGAGGCAAAGAGAGAACGGGAACGATGGAGCCATAACAGAAACATATCCACAGCGATCAAACCTACACACGTTTGATATACTCACCGAAAAAAATATATAAAATATTACAGTCGTGCTTCAATATAGCCATATTTTTAATCAGAGATTATTGTGATTATGCGGCAGACGTTCGTAATTATCGCAATGAATAATTTGCACGAAGGCTTTTAGTAAAGATGTAATGCTTTCGGCTAAGCCCGTTGATGTCCACCATTTAATATATACATTCAGTTAATGTGGTTATTATTAAATCATACATTCGACTCGACGTGTGCTCGTCAAAATATGTATAATAGTGTGCACATTAAATAATAAGTTGATAAAATTCATAAATTCTTTGCGTAAATTTCATCTGTGCGTGTGTTTGACAATGAAATTCTCCTAAACGGCTGGACCGTTTTTAATGAAATGTTTTGAGTGTGTTCAAGGGGATTCGATAATGATTTAAATTCACAATTGGTTCAAGTTTGAGTATTTATTTAAGACAGTTTCTACATTTCAGTATACATATAGTCACAGGCTATCCATTGTGTACAAATATATATATATATATATATATATATATATATATATATATATATATATATATATATATATATATATATATATATATATATATATATATACATATATATACATATACATAAAAAAGATGCAACATACAAAAAAACAGACTACAATATCGCAACAGGATTACAGGAGGCTACCCCAAGGCGCTATGGAGATACCGCAGTCCTAAAGGAAAATAATATGTAAAATAAAAACAATAATAATGATAATGAGAATTAATTAAAATAATGAACCCAAGTGGGTACTCTGCAGAAACAAAGAAAGAGACAGATAAAACAAGTCGTTATCGGTCTCTTTGACAGTCCATTCATTAAAAAAAATGTAATGATTGATCAAAAAATTAAAGACAATTCCACATATCACATAATCATGATAATTATGTGCCAAGATCAAACGAATATTATACTATTCTATTCTAATAATCAGGGCTGTGGAGTTAATGAAAAAAACATGACTCCTACTCTGACTCTTCTAATAGCAAAATTTTTCATTTTACAATTTTAATAATACGACACGAATAAATACATACATACAAGTTTAATTCATTTCGCAACTTTGCTTGTAACTCGAATCAAATTTTCCCATTCGTTGCCATTAATCCGTTCCAACCCCCCCCTAGCAAAAAATTTTTTTGTATTTTTGAATTAAAAAATGTAAATATAAATGACAAATATTTATTGAACAAAACAAAAACGAAGCTTTTCACTGCTCTTTGCTTTTTTCACCCCTCACATGTAGGCTGTTTAGAAAAAAAATGTTCCAGTCCCATGGATTTCTCTAGCCGAGTGCTCGTATCTCGAAGCAAAAAATCCCTCGAAATCTCTAAAAACTCGTCGAATACCACTGTACATAGTTCAATAGAGTATAGATGCGTTTGATCAATTACCGGTAAAAAATATCCGGAAAAGATTTAGTTTGTGGAGATAGGCCTTTTAAAAATTGCCACTCGTTATACATATAGTTGTGAAACTTATGTTTAGGTTGGAGGCTGTGGTGCAGGGCTCTGCTAGGCAAGATCCTGATACGCTGAGTTATATTCGTAGTGGAGGGTGGAAGGGTGAGGTTGTAGCTTATCAGGTGTGTTTTATTGTTCGGCTCAGGCTGTAAATAAGACTGTTTTCAATTGGGCCTTACGGAATGGTGCAATGCGTCTGCAGATGGCCGCGCCCCAAATTGGAAATTCCGTGTTCACACCTTTAGTGTCGGAGTATACGCTTCCTAACTGCCCTTCCAAGATTAAGGGGCCACCTTCACCCCTAACATGGCATATCACCTCCCCATTCACTCCCACCCCGTTACACCATTGCCGATAAAAAAGCACCGCGAGATATCGCCGCTTTGTTTCTATTGCTACACTACTTCACCGCCGCACACTGGTTAAATGAGCGCTTTTAGGCGGACATAACATAACATATTTTAATGAAGTTCCGATGAATAATTGAAAAAAAACTACAGTGGTACCTCGACATACGAATGACTGTTAGGGTAAAATATATCTGATTCAGTCCACGGTGTATTGAAATTAAAATTTCAATTTTTAAGGTGCTCCTTCACAGGCATTTTCTTATTGCCAAACTAAACCATCAAAGCGTGAAATATTTCACCATATCAAACGCACACATACATATACTTTTTGTCTATCTATAATAATCGTAATTGTACACACAGGATAACACAAGCTAACACATCAATGTGAAAACAGGCGGCAAGGTCAGTTTCATATTTTCCACTGAAATCGACAATTCAACTTCACATGTGACTTTCCCAAAATAATCGGATGATCTCCAAAACAATGGGCTTTTATCGAATCTTCTCTCTGCATTGTTTTGAGTAGTCTACGGTTGTTGGTCGATTCGATTTGACTTATAAATACAGTGGTTTTGTGATACGACGAATAATATTCGAGAATTTCTACCTCGACATACGACGAAAATTTGACATGCAAATTTTTATGCGCGATAATTTTATAGATGATCGCTAATTTTTATGGAAAGTCACTACTAGAATTTCAAAAATCAATAAATATTTATTATGTGCGTTATTACTTGTTTATTTATTTTAACCTCAAATTATTCATTGCTGATTTTACAAAATATACATAAAAATGTTTTTTATTCAAAAACACGTGGTACGTTAAGAAAATCATTTTTTTGCTAGGACTTTTTGAGGGGCTGGAACGCAATAATGGCAGTTGGTATGGGAAAAATTGCTTTGAGATTCGATTGAGAAGACAATTTAGCAATTTTAATTTTACCACCTTAAAGCAATTTCTTTTTTTTCTGCCAACTAAAAAGGAACCACGGTATTTGACTACATCGGTTCACAAAATAACGATTAAGATATTAAAATGCTACTAATAATTAGATATATAAAAAAACCACAAGAGTGGTAAAAAAATAATAGCAGAATGTAAAAGTATACACTTATAGGTTCGTTATCCATTTTGTTTTTTTTTAATTTAAAGATATTAACAAGTACAAAGCTACTCAGACGAATGTTTCCATAAGGTTGCTCAACTTGGATGCTCTCTAGTATTTTACTTTTAATTGATAAAAAAACTATGAATGGGGTTGTGTAGACTGGTAAATGAGATACATTTCTAATATTCATATTATTGTGTTAGTTAACTTTGAATAATTGACTTATGGCCGTGTAATAAGCCACTTCTTACCAGAGTGCACGCCGCCTCCATCAACGCACATTCGCTTCCCATCCCCCGCCATATCTTTGATTTTAATACCACATTTCATACACGAAACACAATCATCAACTTGTTTTATATGGCTGATAGTAAGTAGCTCTTAAGGGAATTCAATATGTATTTCAACAATTATAATATTATGTCGAAAAAGTATTAACAAACCTCGGCCAAGAGGGTGAAACAATTGTAGAGTACTGAGCGGCTTACATTTTTATTACACATATTGCTTTATTATTCGGTAAAATGTATTATTTCGGATATAAGCAGAACAATCTTATAATAAAGAATATTATATAATATAACCAGCGTAATAGCTCAGGGAATAAGAAGCGTGGCTACAAATACTGTGGTCATGGGTTCATTTTGGAAGATCAGGAATAATATTAATAAAATCCCGATCGATCGTCTTGAACCAGGTTTACTCTTATTTCCTGTATTGTAAGGTAAATACTAATTATTAATTCTGTGATCTGTGTAACTAGTAGTAGTTAAGATCACCAACAGACAGTGAATCAACACGTTGTTGTGTCTAAAAAAACTTCTCAATAAGACCCTCTCAAAAAAAGCTCATCGGGGCGTAAATAAATAAAAAAATTTTTTTTTTACCATTTTTTAATCTTGTATCCAACTTTATAGTTTGTCCCATGAGTATAATAATTAATGTACGACAAGTGTAGATGTATATCATGTTTTGTGTAAATATCAGAGAGGTGAAATAAAATAATACAATAATCGTTGCAGAACTCCAATACGTCAAAACACTTCATTACACCCACTTGGACTAGACCTGGTCATCAGTAATGTGACATATTAACCTGATTGTATATTATAATGTTTTTTACATATTTGAAATCAAGCCACAATAAAATATTAATTAAGACAAATTTCACCAATTTCGAATCTCATACCTTGAACTATCGTTACTAATTATGAAGGATAAAAACACTTTAAAATAATTTTATTATTTTTCACGAGTTGCGTGTATACCACCGTTGAGTAAAGACGTATAGTAAAGTGCTCCCGCATGGTGTCGCAAGTTCGAAAGTGACGAGTGCACAAGTGACACAACCACCAAACCGGTCTTGCTCCGATTTCTCCTGTCCGGTATCATACTGTTCACTTATATTACACTGTAATTTCTCCACACTATATACAAGACAATGGAACTGGATCATCAATGTCCTGTTGCCGCATCGACTACAAATACGCTAGATTCTTGGATCAAAGCCCCGACAAAAACAAAGAGAATATCCAGTCCGGAGACTGCCAGTAAAGCCAAACAGGCATGCTCAAATAAGAACTGGCTTGCTGTGCCAACAGCAAATCGCTTTCAACAATTAGAAGACAAACAAGAGGAGCAAGCGATTGGCAAAAATACGCCAAAGCCACCACCTATATTTGTGCACGCAGTAGAGAACATCAAACCACTGACAGACTTCTTAGAGCAAGTAGCTCAAGGAGCATACTACATTAAACAGCTGGGTAAAACCCAGGTAAAAATACAGATCACTAAGTCTGAAAAATATATACCTGTAATCACAGGTTTAAAAAATAGAGATACCGAGTTTCATTCGTATCAGACGAAAGAAAGCCGATCATATAAGGCTATAATAAAAACCTTCACCACACGGCAGATATCGCCGAAATAAGCGAAGAGCTCGCAAGTCACGGCCATGATGTTATCAGAATAACAAACATGTTGCAAAAAACAAACAAAACCCCACTGCCTATGTTTCTTTGCGAATTGAGACAAAAAGAGAATAACAAAGAAATTTTCAAAATTGACACCATACTTAGGTGTAAAGTCGTAATCGAGCCACCAAGACCTCAAAAAGAGGTCATACAATGTAAAAAGTGTCAAAGATACGGACACACCGCGAAATATTGCAACAGGACTCCGCGTTGCGTAAAGTGCGCAGGTGAGCACGCAACAACTGATTGCAACAGAACAACAAGAGACAACAATGTGAAGTGTGTCAACTGCAACGGGAATCACCCAGCAAATTATAAAGGTTGCGAAACACGCAAAAAGGTACAAACAAGCCAATTCCCCGTATTAAGAAAGAAAATAATTTCAAAAGAGACAAACAACTTGACTAACACTACAACTTTCAAAACCAATGACATGCCAAAGTCGTATGCTCAAGCCACCAAAAATATCGAGCCAACTCCCGAAAAACCACAAGACAATATTATAAATAATTTAATAATTAAAATGGACAAACTCATTGAACTTGTCATGAAAACCATGGACAACATGACACAGATCATGGCAGCTCTTGTCCTAAATAAAAAATGATTCCATTATTAAAAATATGTCTTTGGAACGCCAACGGTCTTGGACAACATAGCCAAGAAATAAAATTATTTTTAAAAGAAAAAAACATTGACATAATGCTTATATCGGAAACACACTTTACCGAAAAAAGCTACATAAAAATTCCCATGTATACTATATATACGACGAATCACCCCGATGGAACTGCGCATGGCGGAACAGCGGTGATAATTAAAACACTGTGAAACATCATCTCACTGAAAAATATGATCGAGACTTTCTCCAAGCAACCACAATTGCTGTCGGAGATACAAATAATTATGTATATATATCGGCTATTTACTGCCCACCCAAACACTCGATTAAACGAGAACATTTTGACGATTACTTCAGAACACTTGAAGCGGATAAATTCATCGCAGGTGGGGACTTCAATGCCAAACACCAACAATGGGGGTCTAGACTGGCCACACCCAGGGGGAGAGAACTGTATAAAAGTATGGCAAACAACAAGTTGACTCATCTATCGACTGGTGAACCAACATATTGGCCTACAGATAGAAGAAAAACACCGGACCTCATAGACTTCTGCGTAGTGAAAGGAATTCCAATCGAAAGACTGAGCGCAGAATCTTGCCTCGATCTGTCATCAGATCACTCACCTGTTATTATTAAATACAGCTTGCTACAACCAATTATCAAACCCAGTAAATTTACACTCGGTAACCGTCACACAGATTGGGAATATTTTAGACATATCTTAAATGAAAATTTGAAATGTGATATACCATTGAAAACAGAAGACCAACTTAACACCGCAGTTATTCACTTTCAAAATCAAATTCATTCCGCAGTGAAAAAAGCCACGCCCAATATGTCAAAAAAACCACACTCAACAGATGATTTTCCCCGCTGGATTCAGGAAAAAATACATGAAAAAAGACGCATTCGTAAAGAATGGCAAAATACTCGAAGCAAGGAACTCAAGAGAAAACTGAACGAAGCAATAAGAGATATTAAAAATATCCTATGTGAATGGAAAAATAAAGGGATTCAATCCTATCTGGAAGGTCTTACAGCAACCGACGCTACAGATTATTCTCTATGGCTACAAAAAACTAAAACGGCCCCAAAT